>JASDQU010587723.1:71958-84128 GCA_032191745.1 Picea mariana | reverse complement strand
AATGGAGAAATTAGAAGTGGGTTAACCCTAAAATAAGGAAAGTGGGGCCAAGTGACCTATAAGATGTTTTTAAGGAAGCTACTTGGAGAGTATAAATAAGAGGCAAGGCTCTCTCATTTTAATAACACTTGAGAATATTGAATACCTATAGGTGTCTGAGCTAACCAAAGGATATCTCAGCCGAAATTCTGAGGAAAGTGAAGAAAAGAAGGCCGAAATGCAAGGAAGGATAAATTCTTTTGATGGTGCTTTCTAAGGTATGGTATTTACAGGTCATCTCACCATTTTTGCTATAACGTTTTTTCTATAATGATTCATATCTTGAAATTTTCGTTCCATTGATAAAACATATCCAAGTATCTATGGTAAAAAAATCATCTTGTGGGTCATTATATTTTTGGAGTTACACTCCATGGAAAATAGGGTTTGTGGCTAGTCCTGAAACTAGTCAAAAAAAGGTGTTTCGGGTAAAAATGTCATAAATTCTTCATAACAGAACTAAATTCTGTGAAACAAAATTTGTTCATTAGGGTAAATTATTTAGTATTCTTTGTAATAGTTTCAGATCATTTCAAAAAATATTCCGTGTGGGGCATGCTCTACAAGGTCACTCTCTAGAATAAGACAGAATTCAATAAGGAATGCCATTTTTGCTATAACTCCTTTTCTGAGAGGTTCCAAGTAGTGACACTTGGTGGAATTGAATAAAAAAAAACTGAAGAACATTGTGTATCATTTTCAGATCTTTATACATTACAGGTACAAAGTTATGATTACTTCAAGTTAGGGTTGTTGACTAATCCAAAACTAGGCATGTGAGACTAAGGAAAAGTTTGATGAAATTGCTAGTCTCTTGTATTTAAAGTTATGAAAGTTTTGAAGGAATGTGATCATATAAACTAGTTCTATTACAGAGCTACAAATCATATTTGGATGATGAAATTGATGAGGAATTTTGGTTGAGGTACATGTTGAGTACATGGTTGAGACAAGTAGTTGTTGAGTTGGCACATACATGAGGTGTATACTCGATGATGTTGGTACATATTGATGAGTCAAATTTGATGAGTAGTTGACACATGATTCATACATACTTGTTACATTGTTGGATGCACTTGTTTATGGTATAGGTTGATTACAGGTTATTTGGTACAGGTTGGTGCATGGTTGATGCACTTGTTTATGGTACAGAATGATTATAGGCTGAGGTACAGGTTGATGCATGGTTGATGCATGGTTCGGATTTATTAGTACAAGTTTACAACAATATATCTCATAGTGACAGGTTGACAGTGGTTCCACCATTCTACTTCTACTTCATGGTGGCAGGATGGGGCAAGGACAGGTGGTTGTATCCACCTTCCGATTGTAGTCGGAGAACATAGGGGGTTGTAGCCTCCTTCTAGTTGTAGCCAGAGAATTGGGGAGTTTGAGCTTCCTTCAAGTTGTAGTCTGAGAAAATAGGGGTTTGGAGCATCCTCCCAGTTGTAGCTGGAAAACAAAGGAAGTTGGTGCTTCCAATGAATGTAATTCTTCAAGACATATAATAAAAAGAATTTCGTGGTTTTCTTCCGATTTGGGTTCCCACGTAAAACACTGGTGTACTGTGTATGTGTATGATTGTTCATTTGTTCGTTGCTTATTTACTATGCAATTATTGGATGATAATGCTTCAATGATATAACACTTGGATTATATGGTTAAAAAGGATTCAATTTCTCTATTACTAATTCACCCCCCCTTTCAGTAATCCTACACTAATATCATAGGGCATGGTATAAGATGTGGTAGACTCATATATCTCAAAAATAAAATATGTCGAAGATAAATTTTATGGGTCCAACTGTTCCTAAAATTATTCCCCAAACATGTACTCAAAATGGGGAAAATATTGTGGAAAATCAACACACGTGATAACAGAAATAAACTGGTTTAGCACATTTTCTGTTTTTTTCTCCTAAAGTTTCCAGGAATGATCACTTGGGGAAATATAGGTTCTTCCTAGTCCTCATTTTCATATGGACATTCAAGCCACCATATATTTTCGATGATAGGTTGAGCTGGTGGGTATATGGTGAGATTATGTTTAGAAAGTCCATTTGAGATGGTCATTTCACCTTCTCTACAGCCAATAAATGCATTAGTTGTGGCCAACAAAGATCTTCCCAAAATAACGGGATGCCCTTTGGTAGGATCCTTTGAATGAATGACAAGAAATTATACTTCGTACTCCCATGAGGATAATGTAACTATGATATCATCCAAGATTCCTTCAGGTATAGCCTTTGTCTTATCTGCTAATTCCAAAATAGTTGGGATAGGTCTAAGAAGAGGTTTTAACTGTAATTCCTCCAAGGTAGTAACAATCATAACATTGATGGATGCCCCTAGGTCTATGAGAGTGTTTCTGATGGGAACCTTATTAATGGTTATGGTTACTACGAGGTTCCATGGTTCCCATATTTTGCAACCCTAGGCTACTCTGATATGTACTCAAAGAGTTCTCCTATCAAATGTACTTTTGGAGGATCCTTCTGCTTCCTTCTTGGCTTATTAATACACAATACTTTGACCACCTTACTGTAAATTAGAATGTCCTTTATGGATTGTAGCAAGGTAATTTTGACACAAATATTCTTCAATTCATTCAAAATGTCAAATTTCGATCGAGTGGTAAGTTTCTCAATCACTAATATTTCTGGATAAGGAGGGGCTTTTGTAATTTATGAATATTCATTTTGGGGAAGCTTGGGTTTTTGGTCTTTAGGAATGATAACTTATTCCCACTTAGTTTCATCTGTGGGTTGTTTGGGAGTTTCATCTTCTTCTTCCCAGATGACTAATGAAGGCTTCTACCTATCCAGAAATTTCCCCAACCTTAGTTGAATCTCCTGCAATGGAACAAGATAAATAACATACATCGGAAAGGCTTTCATCTCAATATTCTGAAGAGGTTGAGTTGGTTTGTTATTGGGGTTGGAAACTGGTTGTGTCGGTAATAGTGTCAGTCTTGGGGATCTTGTATTCTGGTATTTCTGGGGGTTTTTTGGAATAGGAGGTAAAGGTGGGGGAATAAAACCTGGAAAAAGATGCAATATGTTCGGTGGAAACTAGAATTAAGGATGAGTGGGAATAGGGACAGGTGGAGATTGATGGTTCCCTTGAGTTTCCCTCCTCTCCATACTTGTATTTAAGGATGGTGATACTGTGTAAACCATTTTTTCCAACTTCATGAGTTCCACTGTTGTGGGTGTTGATAATAAGGTGGAACTTGAGGTGGTAGATCTGTGTATGTAGGTTGACTCCTAGGCTACCATGGCCTCCTAGGTGCATAAGAGGATTCTCTAGGATCCCCACTTTTGTATATGGATAATAAACTAGGCAGTGATGGGAAATTTTCATTTGGGTGGTCTTTAGTGCAAAAGCCACAAACTAAAATATTATATAATGGGCATTCCCTTGAGGAATGCTTCCTCCTTCATCTTGGGAAAAATATGCTCATTGTTGGATTCTCCTCCTCCTATTTCTTTTTAATATTTAGGGTGTCAAAATGGGAACCTATTATACTTAAGATATCCGTTTTGAAGTTATCCAAAAGGTTCATTATCTGTACCCTTGTGATACCACCTGAACTAACTGCTTTTAGGTTTCTACTATAACGATCCTGAACACTCTTTCTCATTTTGTATATACTCCTCGAGTAATTCCTACACATTTCACAGATTTCAGTAAATGGTTTATGGGAGATGTCACCTGATGCCATCAATTTAAGTGTCTCTAGGTATTATTCTAAAATACCTTCAAGGAAAAGATCAGTGAATGCATCATTTGGAAGGTCATGGTACTTTGATTTCTGTGAGATATAAGCAAACAGTTCCATACAATCGTCGAGATTCTCATCCTCTAACTATTAGATTTTGAAAATATCATTACGAGAATCCTTGGACTTGCAGTAGTCTTGGTATTTTTTAAGAAATATATCTTTCACGCCTTCCCAAGACCTAATACTGGACTCTCCCAACCCCATGAACCATCTTAGTGAAGAATCCTTGAGGGTGGAAGGAAAAAGTTTTAGTTTCTGGGCATATTTCAAGTAATTGTAGCTCCTACACAAGATGTCAAACTCAAATAGGAAGGTATTCTGGTCTTAACTACTTTTACCGTAAAATGTGGGCAGTGTCGAGAGTGGAATGTTCTTAATATTGAAATTATGTGTGGTATCCAAAATTGGAAACCTGGAGGTGGTTTCGGTTTGGTTTCCAACTTCTTCTCCCTCCTTGTGTCTTACAATGTTGTGATCCTCCTGATCATCCATATTGGTTTGGTTTCCAAAGAGAGAGTACCTAAATGATTTACCCTTGAAGATAACAAATTATCCCAAGGTTCTTTTCTAGGAAATGTGTCCCTTTGATGGAAAGGTCTTTCTACTGTTTGGATGTCTGGGACTTTACTCGAGCCGGTTGAAACTATTGGTGCCAAAGTTTCTATTTCGACTTGGGAAAAAATTATATTGACTGAAATACCAAACAGAGTATTCACTTTTTTAGGGTCAATGATGTGTACATAGTTAGGGTCCTCTGATGGTGGTGAAAAAACAAAGGTGTTTTTGGTTGGTTCTAATGAAGGCTCGAGTGGTCTTGCCTCCTGTCCCACTACTATTAATGCTTCAATTTTATGCTCTATAGTGCTCCCTATTTTAGTCTCTTCAGAGACTAATTTATCTCTTTGGGTTGAGCTAACCCCTAATTTTTGGTATCAATCTATGGAGTTTATGGGTGGAGTGTTCCTTCCTCCAAAAATGTTAGAAGGAACCTTGGTCGAAAGGTTTTTTTTTTATTTTAATGTATCTACCCTTTGGGTCCCTAGGTTTGTTCATGAAAGAAAAGTAGAAAACATTCCATTGGGTTTGGAGGAAACTGCTATAACAGATGCATAGGTTCTTACCTCTTGTCTTAAATTTTTTCCACCACCAAACTAATGCTAAGGATTAGAAATGATCTACTCCCTAACTATTTCCTACCTTAAGAAAACTCCCTGATAGCACCCAAAATGATGGGTATTCTATATGCATTAATTATGTCAATTAAATTTTTAACCCAGGGTAAGTAAACTTAGAGTTGTGGCACTGTATGAGCCAAGGCAGGAAACCTAATGGAAGTGTTTCCCCTTGACCAAGTTTTGGGAGATTCTTGGTCATGTTGACCTATTTTGGACTTCAACAGCCTGTCGAAGGAGGAGCGCAAGACGAAATGGAGATCACAGGATATTGACCCCTTTTTGGGTCCTTTTTGGGTTTTGGGGATTATGTAATGGGATTGGGATGTCGACCCATGAGTTTACCCATGCTTAGGCCTATTTTGTAATATATAAATAGATGTCTAGGCAATGTAAAGAAGAGCATCTATGTGATGTTAGGCCACTAGTCAGATGTAGATGTATGCTAAGTGCAAGTAGAGTCTGTAAGTGCTTTGTGGATGACTGTAAGAGACTTGCAGGGCTAAGTGTAAGTGGTGGTAATAGATGGTGGAAGGATTTGTGTTGTAACACAAGGAAGAAGGATCTGGCGAGTTGCGCAGGTCTTTTGTCCTATGTGGAGAAGGGTTCTGAGGCTCTGTGCATGTAACCTATTGAAGAATCTAATAAAGAAGAAGAGTTGGTTAACGTAGCCCCAGGGTGGGGGTGAACCACGTAAATACTGTGTTACTCTGCTCTGTGTGATGTTTTGATGCATTTATATGTTATTTTCTAAGTGCTTTGAGATGATTAGATAAATCTGCTTATGCTTAGTGCTAAAGATATGTGAGAATGTTAGATCTGATCCGTATGAATATGCTTAGTGATTTATCTTCTAGATCTGATCTATTTACCTATGCTAAGTGCTTAAATACATTAGATCAGTGTGAATGTTGCGAAGCTATGTTTTATCAGCGAAGTAGATATTGATTTCATATTGAGGAATTGACGGTGCTAAGTGCTCTATTAAGTATTATAATCACAGATCTATGTCCCAGCTAAGGTTGCAGACACCTAAGTCTCACAACCACCCCTGCCTCTACCTTGGGTGAGACATCATCTACTTCACAGGTGTTGCTGAAAGGGCTGGTAGTTAGGGTTTGTTTGGTGCGTTGTTCTAGCGTTGAACCTTGGGTATGCCCCTGTGCCAACAAATGGTTCTGTTTTCAAGACCTGAATTTGTGATTGATGGGAACTGAGAAAGAAGAATCTTTGTGCAAAGATTAGTCCTGAAGTTGTGAAAGCTCTGTGCATAGATATATTGCCCTAGTGCGCAGTATTTTACTTAACCTATGAAGAATTGTGCCAAGAGGAAGGTTATATCTGAAGAAAAGAGGTCATATTTGAAGAAAAGAGGTCAGATCTGAAGAAAAGAGGTCAGATCTAAAGAAAAGAGGTCAGATATGAGGAAACGAGGTAAGATTTGTAAGCTCTATGCTCTGATAAAGGTAAGAATAGTAGAAAAATTCTAGATTAGAAATCTTTGTACTCTGTAAAAGTAAGATAGGTTTTGTCCTAGGTATGTTTGATAGGTTATGTACTCTGAAATCTAGGTATGTTTGATAGGTTATGTCCTAGCTTGAAAACTAGGGAACTATTAGATGAAAGAAGGCTTGATATGAGTAGATCTGATAAGAATAGTGAAAAATATGTTATACCTATGCATAGAGAGAATGTTTGGACTAACAAATGGATGCAGGATCCTAGAAAGAATTTGTTGCAGGTTAGCTCCTGTGATCCTAGCGTGCAGTGTAGGAGAAGTTGGGGATCATTTAAAAGAAAGAGAGGATTAACCCTCTGTTATAATTGTAGAAGACCGGGACATGTTTCTAAGGAATGCCTTGGAAGAATACCTAGTTGTCTTTGCTGTAAAGCTATGGACCATGAAGTGTTGTATTGCCCTAGAATGATTGCTAAGCTTGAAGGAATGAATCTGAACCAGGAAAACCCTAAGACAGATCCAGAAATGGAAGAATCCTAGAAAGAATCAGAGAAATTATTGTTACAGATGAAAGAAACCCTAAATGACCACCGACATATCAGCTTATCAGAGAACTTCAAAGAAAAATAATGCATCGAAGCAAGAATAGGTGACTTCGACATTGACTAGGTTCTGGATGAAGAGACACGGGTGAATATCATGACAGAGAGAACTTGGGAAGCTATAGGGAGGCCTGTTATGATTCCTTCATTAGGAAGAATAGGATTATTTAGAGGAAAATTGGTAAACCTATGTGGAAGGCCCACTCAGATACCTATGAATGCCAATGGAACTTCGACAGAAGAATATTTTGAGATTATTAAATTTATTGAAGCCAGCGCCTCATTTACCATGTTTCTAGGAAAACCTTGGATTGATAGAGATCAAGCCAGATGAAAGGAAGAAGAAGAAGTTTTGGAGAAGAAGAAACAAGAGTTAAAATATGTCATGACCAGAAGGATCGCACACTTGATTGAAGAACAGGAGAATAGATCGAAGCTATTTAACACTAGACACCCAGATGTCGAAGCTACAAGAACATTAGAATACCCATAGAATATTGAAGTATAGACCCCAGATAAAGAAGAGGTATTACCCCTAAATCCTAGGAATGAATTTCAACAACGCACAGTGACTATGTTAAAAGAAGATAAGAATAAGAATGGAAAAAGACATATCGAGATGAAGCTCACTGGAAAGAAGGCTAGAAAGATAAGTAAGAAGAGGGCTAAGATTGAAAAGTTACAGAAAGTTCCAGAGGGAACTTCGCAAGAGGAAAATTTGCAAAATTGGAGCTTCATCTGGATATCAGAATAGCGACACATGGCACTTCGCCATGGCGAAGAAATATAGTCGTTGAGGACATTATAACCATTCAACTGTCACCCCGAATGGGTAGAAAGGAATTTAAGGCTCGGCACTAGATCGTTGGACCACGCCATAATGGATCGAGCAAAGTTAATGAAGGCTTCATACCCATTGTAAGAGACCAGTTACTGAGTTACCTATTTATCCTGTCACACCATGCACCAAGAACACTTTTGCTAACCAAGATCTTGAGCCCGTAGACTAAGTGAATTGTATACAGTGATCATTGCGCTCTTGTTGTTTATTCCAGTATAGTGTCTAAATTAATTTTACCCCGATCTAATCAATCACGAGCATGTATGTCCGAGGAACTCAATGCGGTCGAAGAATCAGTGACATAAGTACTCCTTGACCTGATGACTGAAAGAGTCTTGTCAGAGAGAGGATTATCCACAGGTGTACAAGCATCATCCACGAGAGGACTTCCAACCTCTCCATCAAATGCTTGAGCTGGAGCATCTCGTCCATAATATGAGAAGCGAACCAAGCACAGGGATGATCTCGTGAATGTTAAGTTGATTCTAAGCATATTACCCACCTATCTACCACCTCTGAGCGGCACAATAAATTGAGGCAATGTGCCCAGAGACTTTGAGTACACCTTGGTCACTGCGTACCTCTCGAAGGGGATATGCATAGTTAGCATAGACCAAGAAAAGATTGCAACGTTGAAGTTTAGCGAATTCAACCTCAACGATAGGAAGGTCCATAACATGCTCTCTCAACATAAGTACCTGACCAGAACAAAGGGAAAGAATTTGAAGATTGTTCCTCAGTCATGGACTATGAACCTCGCGCAATCCACACTGCTCAAAGTCATGAAGATTCCTCACTTCGAAAGACACCAAGAGGTGAATGCATGTGTCAAGTTGTTTTTGTCCTGTTACCATGGTGGATACTTGTGTTTAAACCATCGTATCACAATGGATCTGACGTTGATCAATTGGATCACATGGCTGAGTATGCAAGGCCCTGACCCACAGTATTTCTATCCCAGAAAAACCATGGATCATGCTATCTCAAAGGATCAAGGACACCTATGACGATGTTGAGAAGGGCACGTGAGGCTACAAGGTAGATTCTATACAAAGCGGAGCAGTGCACCTTGCCTATCAATTGATCGTAGGAAATTTATTACGAAATAACTGACCCACCCAAGTCAATAGTTTTGTAGTCAACCTCACAGGGAAGTGCGCAGAAGGCTTAAAAATGAATTGGGTGCAATACCTGGTGAACCAATTAGAGCTTGTCTATATAGAAGCCTGGGATCAAGGGTATGAATTTCATTTCAGCTAGCTATTGATCCTGATCACTTTCATTTCCCGGGAGATGTCGGAAGGTGCAACCTTCCTGGACATTGAGCCCTTTGAACCTTTGGCCACAAAGTTCAGTACATTGTGGTATTCCAGTGACATGAATAAGCAGTGGAAGTCAAATGTCATGTTCCACACATACTAAAACCAGTTGAAGGTAGCCATACAATCCGAGCCTCGCATGACTCTAAATACTTTACACAGGTTTCAACCTTTGATGAAGTTCAATGTTGATAGGCATTTCATTTATATCACAATGCGCGCTGATGGACATAAGCAATAGCTATAGTCCTACTACAAATTGATAGAGGAGGACTTGGAGGAGATCACTAAGGAATGGTCGGTGGACCTCCTTATTCTAGTAGACCCTGCGGAGATATCCGACATAGATAGCCCAGAAACTGTGCAGGATACACCCAGACCTAGCAAGACAAATAAGACTGAAGAGGTTTAGGATTTAGATAGTACATCCATGAAGACTACTTCCATATCACCAAAACAAGGGGGTGATGGCGAAGAGATAGATGGCACAAAAGCCAAGCAAAATAAAGCTGAGGTAACACCGCCTAGAGACGAGGAGAACCCCTCGAAGAAAAGGAAGGTTTCCCCTCCGAAGCCTTCTTTCTGAAAGATGTCGAAAGCAACAATGACTAAGTTGTAGAATATCCTTACTCCTGATGACTTTGATTTCATTGTAGCAGCCCTAAATGATGCTTCGTTGGAGATAGCAGAAAAAAAAGAGGCTAAGCAGGAGGATATGTACAATTGAATTGAGGTTGATCTCCAAGGGGTGCAATAGGCACTACAGTCCATCCGTGTAGTCTCCATTGTGCCCCTACCATTAGGAACACAAGAAATGGGAGATGAGACAAATCAACTCCACCGAATAGCTGATACAGTAGAAGCCCGCCTTTGACAAACATAGGAATAAATAACACAAGCCACCCAGGCTTTGGCACAAGTACAGGGAGTCCTTCTAGAGCAACGCAGTACTGCATAAGAGGAAAATATTGCTCTCCAAGCGAAGTGGGATGAATAAAAATCACAACTGCAGCAAAGCAAGGAACAATTACTCGTAGAGAAACTCAAAGTAAAGGAAATGGTCAACAAAGCACTTTTATTTGTAACAATTATAGAAGTAAAGATCGAAGACAAAGTTCCACAGTAGGTGGCGCAACATGAAGAAGTGATCCAGTAGCTACAACAAAGCATCATAGATTTGGAACTAGGCACTGTGCCTGAGATCCCGCAAGATCTAAGAGACCTAAGGGAAACAACTTCCCACAGCGTAGTTGACAAAATAAAATCTATTTCCCTAGAATGCAAACAACTAAGTAGCCACAACACCCAAACATATGGGAACCTCACCGAGAATCCAGAATTACAAGCACTAGAGTCACAGCTCAAGGAAGCAATCCAGCACATAGACACACTACAAGCACAATTGAAGGCCATGTCAGTCGTAGAAATAATGAAGTGGTCTCAAGAGCAACGCACCACCTAGAAGAAGATCCATATGATTCAAAGAAAAGTTATGGAAGTCACTCAACGGCTCCAACTAGTACAAGATAAAGCGTGACAATTGTTCACAGAGGTCGAGAGTCAAGGAGAAGAGAAAGAACAAGTTGTCACCGCAGCAGAAAAACACCTAGAAGGGCCAGTGAATGATGCATTAATTCAGGAGTTCACCAAGCAAGAGGTCATAGCACAGTAGCAGCTCGAAGAAGCTCGAGGCATTTGAGGCAGAACCAGTTAGACCAGAGTGATTCGGGATGAGTCACAGGTGAGTGTTGAGGGCCTGTTGGCCCTTGACTAAGTTTTGGGAGATTCTTGGTCATGTTGACCTATTTTGGACTTCGACAGCCTATCAAAGGAGGAGCACAAGATGAAGTGGAGATCACAGGATCTCGACCCCTTTTTGGGTCCTTTTTGGGTTTTTTGGATTATGTAATGGGATTGGGATGTCGACCCATGGGTTTAACCATGCTTAGGCCTATTTTGTAATATATAAATAGATGTCTAGGCAATGAAAATAAGAGCATCTATGTGATGTTAGGCCGCTAGTCAGATGTAGATGTATGTTAAGTGCAAGTAGATTCTGTAAGTGCTTTTTGCATGAATGTAAGAAACTTGTAGGGATAAGTGCAAGTGGTTGTAATGGACGGTGGAAGGCTTTGTGCTGTAACGCAAGGAAGAAGGATCTAGCGAGCTACACAGGTATTTTGTCCTATGCGGAGAAGGGTTCTGAGGCTCTGTGCATGTAACCTATTGAAGAAGCTAATAAATAAGAGTTGGTGGATGTAGCCCCAGGGTGGGGGTGAACCACGTAAATACTGTGTTACTCTGCTATGTGTGATGTTTTGATGCGTTTATATGTTATTTTCTAAGTTCTTTGAGATGATTAGATAAATATTCTTATGCTTAGTGCTAATGATATGTGATAATGTTAGATCTGATCTGTATGAATATGCTTAGTGCTTGATCTGCTAGATCTGATCTATTTACCTATGCTAAGTGCTTAAATACATTATATCGGTGTGAATGTTGCGAAGCTCTTTTTTATCAGCGAAGTAGATATTGATTGCATATTGAGGAACTAACGGTGCTAAGTGCTCTATTAAGTATCATAATCACAGATCTATGTCCCAGCTAAGGTTGTAGACACCTGAGTCTCGCAACCACCCCTGCCTCTACCTTGGGTGAGACTTCATGATCAGAATCTGGACCAGGGGTCTAAAATTTTCTCAATTTTCAAAGTGCTCGGAATGCAACGAAAACGGTACCATTGCGTCCATCTCATTCTCCTGATTCCGACGGTATATTTATTTTCGCAAACAGAGTCCGTATGGAGAAGTTATCGAGGTCTGTTCGTCGGGCCAAACAGGCAAAATTTTGATGCTGACTGGGCAGGCCGTACAGCTGACGTGGCAGGCCATACAACCTACGTGGCAGGAACATACAGCCTACGTGGCCGTCCATACAGGACACATGGCAGC
>JASDQU010587723.1:54803-71697 GCA_032191745.1 Picea mariana | reverse complement strand
TTATGTGAGTCGCCCAGACTCGAACCATGACCTCCCTCCACAGCAAAGTTTTCACAACGGGCCTCCGACCAATAGACCAATGCTACGGGACTTGTTATGTATGCGAACATTTATGGTTTTAAATTGGTTGTTGTAATGTATTGCCGGGGGGTCGGGCCGGGGCTTAGCCCCGACCCCGGTTCTATGGTATTGTCATATGACCCGTTTCATTTTAAATGGCGTGCGCGGATTTGGTTTTAAAACACAGTCACATCACGCACCACATATGACCGTTCTGGTGGATGAATAGTGCGCGGGGGTACAGGTATAACACACGGTTCCATTGTAATTACAATATATGACCGTGTAATACTATTATACACGCGGTTTAAACCATACAACCCGGTTGCATTGAATGTTAAACCTATGTGTTATATATTCGCGCGGGGTATTAAAATGTGTTGCATATTGGATAAGCCACGGTTTTTAAACATTTTGACATGTGATCAAAACACATGTTTGCGCGCGGTTTGTAAAAGGTTCAAACAATTTTTAAATGGTTATAAACCTTATAATGTCCATTATTTATATTTGTATGGGCGCGTTATTACATGGGAGACTAGCCCATGGTTTTGGGCACCACAAACTCATGTGACTCGATTAAAATATGCGCGGGGGATTTGAATAGAGTTTGGTTTTTTTATTTATTGTGGTTTTTAAAAAACGGTCATTTAAATGTGCGCCCGCCACATGTCGGTTTCTGGTGTAACCATGGAGCAGTTAGCCTTTTATTGCGCGAGACGTGGACATATGGTCCCCCATGTGCCCAGCACCTCCGATTCGGGGGGCTTTGATTCCGTTAACTAATCGACATTTTGCACCAATTTCAGGAATGCGCGTGGGTGCTAGGTTTTGGAGGCAAAAACGATTAGAAGCCAGTTGGAGTTTTCCAGAGTGCGAAATGGCGAACAGGTTACAGCAGGCTTGAAGGGGAAAAATGGTAGAGGCCATAACTTTTTGAGTTTTTGACCAAATCAGGTGCTGTAAAAGCCCAGCTAGGGGTTTTTGGACATTCTGAGTCCATTGGTGAGGTTTTCAAAGGCATTTGAAGAGCCCATTTGCAGGTTTTTCACATTTGAAGTTTGAGGAAGCTTCAGGAGCCTTAAAGCCCTCATTGTTTGAGGCATTGCTCTGATGAGCACTTAACCATTTTCTGAGACTGAATAGTCATTTCTGACTGTATATTATGCTATGAACACATTGGGATAGGTTTTAGATCCATTGGAGGACTTCTACAGGTATTTTTACCTCATTCAAGTTCAGGGAATCTTGGAGGCCACATGTAGGAGAGGTCATTGTTGGATGAGCCATTGTCCATTTGCAGAGTTTTTACAGTCAATTTTGGGGTTTTTATGTATTCTGAATCCAATGCTACAGTCTGTAAATCCATTGGAGTTGAGCAGAAGCTTGTAAATATCATTTGACAGATTAATCCCAAAGAGCCAAGTCCATTGAAGGAGGCTCAAGGAGACGTAGCCCAGAGAGGGGTGAACTCCTTTATCATCTTGCTATTGTTGTGAGTTTACTGTGTTATTTGCTGCATTCTATATTTCTGTATATTGGTTTATAACACATATTTCATCATTTAAAAGAACTTTCCTCACACATAACATTAACAAGAACAAGCAAGAACTTAACACCTAAACCAGTCTTGCATATTTTAACACATGAAGCAAGGTCCTGTTAAGATTTATTTTATGAGGTAGAGGGTGCTTGCATAGCATAACAAGTCAGCCTTCTATTTTCAGATCACTTCATCTACCTCGTAGGTGTTGCTGAAAGGGTCAGTAGTTAGGGTTTTGTTGGTGCGTTGTTGTAGCATTGAACCCTAGGTCTACCCCTATACCAACAAGAAGTATTGTCTAACTAAGGGGATGGTCTACCTAAGGATCAATACTCTATCAATCTACTTAAGAGATGACTCTTTTTAATTTTCATCAATTAACAAATTCTATTAATGAGTTTGAACTATTTACCCTAAGCAACTTCAAACAATGGATTGATGGATTATTTCTAAAAGATAAAATCATAACCTATTTTAAACAAGTTAATCTATTCAACATTTTTAAGTAAGAAACAACAAGTAAATTACTTTCGATATTTTTATCTTTAAGAAAATAATCAAGTAGACAAGTAACCTATCAAAACTATTTCGACAAGTGAACTGTATTCTTAAAAAGAACTGATAATCATTTCTATTTTGCCAAGGATAAATACTAACCTACTTAATCAAAAATAAAATCATCATGTCTGTATTTAGATTCTAATTAATCAAAACTACTCCTAATTTGCAATAACATGAAAAAGAGTATTCAAAGAGGATCATTATGTCTTCAGTTCTGAATAACATCACGATGACGTATGACTATTTATGATAGTTCAAGAGGGATTAATTCAATGTTGAATTCTACAGAGAAATGGAAAGTGTGAATAAGGAAATCTAAAGAAAGCTTTTCCATGATAGAAGCAACACTAAGTATATTGGAAATCCATGTGATATCTAAACTTCATGCATCAATCATCAATGATTAAAACACTCTTATACTAATTCAAGAAAATGTACAAACTCATGAAATCATGATTAAAAATCTTATTTCAAATCCACTCTTCAAATTAAAATTACAATTCAAATCCATAACTGAGATTTTATAATCTAAACTGAACTAATCCTATCATTAAAACTCATATTTCAAAACTAGAATGCTTTTAGAAAACATAACCCCAAAATCTATTTCTATCCTATCATACTTCAGGAAAGATTAATGAAAAAAATAGATCTATCAAGATTTAGCTGACTGGTAATTGAATTTATCTTGATTAGAGCTAACAAAACTTGAAACTATTAATCCATCAAAGCTTGAAAACAATCCTAAATTAAAAATCTGTTTACACTAATGCTCTATCTAAGTAATGCTCTGTTTTAATTGCCAAAAACAAATTAAGACTTCAATACACTATCTAAGTTAGTATCTTGCAGGACGATTCATTGCTAAAAAATAAGAGACACAATATGATAATTAACCATCTCCTACAAGCAATCTGCAATTTAAGGAAAGGCGAATTAGATAATCAAATTATAATTGACATCTATAATAATTGAGACTGAAAAATACACACAACAAAGAAACAAGTATAAATTCTAACTAAGAAATAAGATAAACACACAATATATATCTATACAGTCACCCAAACCACTGGTGGGCCCCCCAGTAGGTCGTGGATACTCTCAAACAAAAAAACACAGGCTTAACTCAACGCAATTCTGTCATTAATAAAAAAATGAAGTGTGGAACACAAGTTGCAGAGAAATGTTTGAATTACACAATGAAATTCTTCTTAAAAATTATGTCTATGGTTGTGCCATTGATAGTGGTATTTACAGATAAGTTACAACTCAAGAGGTCGACCACTAGAAGTTTCGAGAGGTCGACCACTGGAAGGGCCGACCTCCTCTAAAAATGGCAAACTCATTAAATGAGCTTCTAACAACATCAACTTCTAGAAAATCCATGATCCACTCAACGATCACCATAACCTCCCAATATAAGGTCTATTATCTCTATAGTTGGAGGCCACGAGGGGGCACAAAACCCATATCGTCGATTTGTCCACCACAGGCCGCTAATGTACCAACTGCCAACTCCAGTGCACTCTGAGTGTTGGATCGCATGCCAGATGGAGTGTCGGATTGCGCACTGGATGGGGTGCTGGATGAATTGTCGGACGAGGTACTAAATGGAGGATCAAAACACAATTTTTCTTTGTTGCACACAAACCATGCATTAGATCTTTGTAAACATCGAACTGAACTAAATTGATCTCGAAATCATTGTAAAAACATCAATTATACATACCTGATGTGAATCCATGATGAATTGATATATAAAACTTTGAAACTCCTTCAAAATGGCCAATATTAAGTATAACATATATAATATCAATGAAAACAAGTGGAATCTGAGTGTTTCCCTGGGTAATTCCTCCTCTCCGTCCTTGTATCCAAGGATGGTGTGAAGCATACTGTGGAGACTAGTTTTTCCAATTTGCTAAGTTCCACTATTGTGGTTGTTGGTAATAAGGTGGAGCTTGAGGTGGTGGATCATGGTACATAGGTTGACTCCTAGGTTTCCATGGCCTTCTAGGTGCATATGAAGATTCCTCAGGATCCCCACTTTTATAAATGGCTAGTAAACTAGGAAATGACAGGAATTTTTCATTTGGATGATCTTCAGTACAAACGCCACCAACTGAAATGTTGCCTTATGGCCATTCCCTTGAGGAATGCTTCCTCATGCACCTTGGAAAAAATATGCACATCGCAACATTTTCTTCCTCCTTTTTTTTCTTAATCTTTAAAGTGTCCAATTGGGAACCTATTGTACTTAAAATATCAGTTTTAATTTTTTCTAACAAATTTCCTATTTCCATCCTTGTAATCCCACCAGAACTAAGTCCTTTTGAGTTTCTACTATAGGGATTTCAAACACCCTTTCCAGTTTTATCCAAGCTTATCGAATAGTTTCTACACATCTCACAAATCTTAGCAAATGGTTTATGGGAGACATCTCCTGATGCCATCAGATTAAGTGTTTCTAGGTATTCTTCCAAAATTCCTTTAAGAAAAAGAGTTTTGATTGCATCATCTGGAAGGTCATTATATTTTTATTTTTGTGAGATATAGGCAAACCATTCCATGTAATCTTCAAGACTCTAGTATTCTAATTGTTGAATTTTAAATATATCGTTACAAGAATATTTATATTTGCAATATTCTTGGTATTTACTAAGGAATATGGTCTTCATATATTCCCAAGATATGATACTAGACTCTCTTAATCCCATGAACCATCTAAGTGTGAAATCTTTAAGAGTGGCAAGAAATAGTTTTATTTTTTTAGCATCTTACAAGTAGTTATAACTTTTGCACAAGATGTCAAACTCAAACAGGAAGGTGTCTGGATCCTCACTACTCTTACCATAAAAGGTAGGTAGTGAATAAAGTGGAATGTTCTTCATATTAACATTTTGTGTGCTATCCAAAATTGGAAACCCAAAAGTGGTTTATGTCTAGTTTCCTACTTCTTCTCCCTCATCATGTCTAACATGATTATGGTCCTCATGTTCATCTATATTGATCATATTCCCTAAAATAGAATGCCTTAATGGTTTTATTCTTGTGGATAATGAGGCGTCCCAATGTTATTTTTCAGGAGAGATATTTATCCGATAGGAAAAATTGTCTTCTATTTGGATTTCAGGGACTTTGCTTGAGCTTGTTGAAACTATTAGTTCAAAAGTTGTTGTTTCAACTTGTGACATGACTAAATTTGTTGAACCTCCAAAGAGGGAATTCACTTGTTCAGTGTCAATGATATCTATAAAGTTATAATTCCATGATGGTGGTAAAAAGTCAAAGTTTTGTTGGCTAGTTTTGATGATGAGAAATTGGAAGGTTCGAGTGATTTTACCTCCTGTCCTACTATTGTTGGTGTCTCAATTTTTTGTTCTATGGTTTCCTTAGTTCTTGTCTCTTCTAAAACGTTTTTAGCTTTCTGGGTTGAGTTATCCCCTACTTGTACTTTTTGATACCATTCTACATAGATTATAGATGGATTATTTCTTCCTCCAAAAAGGTTAGAAGGAACTTTGGTTGGAAGTTTTGGATTGGTTTTAACATATCTACCCTTTGGGTCCCTAGGTTTGTTCATGAAAGAAAAAAAGAAAAAAAAAACTACCATTGGGTTTGAGGGAACCTGCTATAACAAATGTGCAGGTTCTTACCTCTTTCCTTAATGTTCCCCCACCACTTAACTAGCACCAATTCTAAAAAATAATCTACTTCCTAATTGTTTTCTACCTTTGGACAACTCCCTGGAAATGGCACCAAAAATGATGGGTAAACTATATACCTTAATTTCCCTCAACTAAATTATCGACCAGGGTAAGTAAACTTAGAGTTGTGACATTGTATGAGTCAAGGTAGAGAAAGGGTTATCTTCTTGTGAGGTTTGGAAAGTGGATTTATCTAGGCAAGAAGAAGGTTTATCCTAGGGATTGGTACTTTATCTTCAATTTACAATTCTATTTTAGAAGAAGATTATAAACAAACTGAAGTTTGTTTAGACAATGAGATTTTATTTCAAATTTACATAGTAATCTATAGCTATGAATGGTGAGATCATTATTCTAAGTAAACAATTCTTGAATAAAAACAAGTTGTCTTTCAAAAGAAACTCTTTGAAGTGAACTCTATTCTTAAATCATCTTGATGTAGGAGCATCGCTAGCAAAGCATAAGCATGGAGGACAGTTGGGCGCACTAGCACACATTTTGAAATATTTTGAATTGCAAACTGATCAATTTATAAATGTGATATCTGACAGAAGATTTTTTGAGTTATGAATGTCCTTAAATGTTATAAGGTTGAGCCATCATGGAAGTCGATGGGGGAATGTATTTCATTTTATGAATCAAATCTCAATACAGATTTGGATCTTGTGCTCTTATCTATTTGACACAATATTTATTGTAATGGGTGTTAAGTAGTTGATAGCTTTTAATTCCATAGAAGGTATTGTAGAGTAGTTGGAGGGAATGCTCGAAGAGTGCCTCTTTGAATAAAACTTTGTAATATTGCCCAGAGGGGGTTGTTGTCTGTTGTTGTTAAGTTGTAAATTGTTGTTGATAGTTGTGGTAGTGGTTGAATCTCAAGAGTATATTGTAATTTTAAGCTAAGATCCAAGGGATACAAAGAAACATTGTGTGAATGTATGTAAATTTCAGTTGGATGAATAGAATATAGAACATTGTCCCAAATGTGTGCATGGATATGTGTCTATCTGAATGAATGGTAGAATCTCTGTTATTTTTCTAAATTATCTGTTATTTTTGTTCTTAGTTTCATGAATGCATTTACTTTGTTGAATGCATGAGTCATTGTGAGGAGCAAATAAGTTCCAATGGTTTCTTTTCATTGAGTGAGTGAAAGGTGTGCATAGCATCCGCAAGGAGTGCGTGACTGAGTCTATTTTGACTCGAAATCTCACAAGAGATAGAATAACTTATACATATGCAAGGAGTGCATCGACATCTGCAAGGAGTGTAGAATAGAGTTTTCAGACTCGAAATCTCAGGAAGGTTAGCATGATTCAGTCACGAGGGATAGAAGCGGTTGGAGAACAGTCACAAGGAGTGAGAAATCTTTCATAGAAGAAGCGAGTGTGGATGAAATTATGTTGCAAAGTGTGAACAGAATAGGAAAATTCGACTAAGGGTCGAAGATATTGTTCAGGAGAACAAATAAGAGATGCAAATCTCAGGAGGAAGAGCAAAAAAAATCTTCAAGGGGAGAAGTCCTTGGAGCCTTCACCGAACGTCAATCACTGAGGTTCATTCTCAGAAGGAGAAGAGTGATTCCATAACATTAGATATAGTGAAGTTACAAGGAGGAGAATCGAGGAGTGTTTTGATACTTCGGATCCAACCAGTTGGAAAATTGGTGAAACCAAAATTGCGAGGTCCAAAGTCGCGATTCAATCTTGAAAGTTGAACACGGGAGAGAACATGGAAATGAGAATCAAGAGTTTGGAGATTAGGAAATCGAAGATAATAAGTGAAATTCCTAGAGTTTCGTGGTGTCGTGAATTCTGAGACCAAGAAGGAGGTAGACCCACAGTAATAGCCGTGGTCATTTGTGGGAGAGCCTCTGTGTGTGGGTAAGGTAGTTCAGGTGCTGCAGGAACCCAAGGAGTCGCTCAAACTTAGAGACTCAAATGATCCAATACTGGGAGGTCAAGAAGCCCTTTTGGAGGGAAGGGGGTTTGTGCCAGAGTGGTATTAGATTAGAGTATAGAATTTAATTCTATAGGGAGAAGGATAAACGTCAGCACAATGTCGCTTAGAAGACGTGTTGATCCGCCTGTATCCAACAGAGCTATGGAAAGAGAAATGAGAGAATTGCGTTCGAGGATGGATGCCATGGAGACAACACAAAGAAGAGCATTGGATGCTAGATACATCAGTGAGGAAGAAATGGAATATGTAGAAGTTGCAGAAGCTGTAGCTGAGGATGTTGCAGAAGAACGCTTGTTGAGAGAGGTTGTCAGAATGGTTGCTAGAGCGAAGATTGACATCCTGATGTATGATGTAAATTTCGACATGGAAGAATTGTTTGACTGGATTCGAGCAATGGACAAGTATTTTGACTATCAGGATGTCAAAGAGGAGAAAAAGGTACAACATGCTATCACTAGACTGAAAGGACATGCAACGTTGTGGTGGGATGAACTGCAGGCCGACAGGACGAGCAAAGGTAAACAACATATCAAGAGTTGGGATCGAATGGTATCCAAGCTTAAGGTAAAATTCATGCCCAAGGATTACCAGATTAATATGTTTAGGAGGATGCAGAACCTGAGACATAGAGGATTGACTGTGAAAGAGTACACAGAAGAGTTCTACAAGTTGAACATTAGAGTTGGACAAAGAGAGAGAGAGACGAAGAGAAATTTTTCAGATACATTAATGGGATGAGATATGAAATTCAGGACTAAATCAGTATGACGACAGCCGAGACTATAGAGGACGCGTGTCAAATGGCGCTGAAAGCAGAAGAGAAGTTGGCTAGAAAGAAGAGTCAATAGAACATTGTCCAAAGCTCAAACAGAGGCAAAGGAGTTGCCTGGGATAAATCAAAGAAGCCCAAGAATGAGGTGGAGAAACCACATAGTCACTCTGAGAGGGGAGGAATTGCTCACAGAAGGAAGAGTGGTGGTAGAATTTTTTTTCCCAAAGGAAGAGGAAGATGCAGAGGAGGAGAGGTAAGGTGTTATGCATGTGGAAGGACAGGACATATGTCTTGGGATTTCCCTGAGATAAAGAAAGAAGGTGAAGCTCACATATCATAACCGTAGAAGCGAGATGATGAGATAGAAGGTGTAGAGGATGGAATATCCTTGATGATGAAGAAAGTTATTTTGAAGCAAGAGACAGAGGCCGAAAAGCCAGTGCAAAGGAACAATTTGTTCAGGAACTTGCAAAATGAAGGACAGAGTTTGCAAGGTGATAATTGACAATGGGAGCACTAACAACTTAGTATCCATGAAAATGGTGGAGAAGTTAGAGATGGAGACGACTGCACATTTGACATTGTACAAAGTCTCATGGTTGCAGAAGGATCATTGGGTAATAGTCACTAAAAAATGTGTGATTAATTTTAAAATAGGAGGATATAGGGATGAGATCTTATGTGATGTGATTCCTATGGATGTATGTCATGTTTTATTGGGAAGACCCTAGAAATATTATAGGAATTTTATTCATGACGGGAGGAGAAATACTTACACCTTAGAAAAGAATGGAAGGACACACATGTTGTTGCCAATTGAGGAAAAGAAGGTGAAAGAGGAAGCCAACGCGAGCATACTTCTCATGAGTGGAAAGGAACTCCTGAATGAAGTAAAGAAGGAACAAGAGATGCAGTTTGTTGTAGTAAGGAAGCTGAAGGTTATCCTTACCAGTACTTCATTGGAAGATTTTCCTGAAGAAGTTCAGGATCTACTAGAGAACTTTGTTGATATTGTAATGGATCAGTTTCCAAACTCATTGCCACCTATCAGGAGCATCAGTCATCATATTGACTTGATACCAGGAGCAAGTCTGCCGAATAAAGCAGTGTACAGATTGACACCTCAAGAGAATGAGGAGGTGAAGAGATAGGTTCAATATCTGTTAGACAAAGGATTGGTCAAAGAAAGTTTGATTCCATGTGTAGTGCCAACTGTATTAAGTCCAAAGAAGGATGGAGGATGGAGAATGTGTATGGACTCGAGGGCCATAAATAATATCACCATCAAATACAGGTTTCCATTAACAAGGATGGAAGACTTGATGGATTTCTTGATTGGAGCTAACTATTTTTCAAAAATAGATTTGAAAAGTGGATATCGCCAAATCAGGATGAGAGAAGGTGATGAGTGGAAAACTGAATGAGGGGTTATCTGATTGGCTTGTTATGCCATTTGGATTAACAAATTCCCCAAGAACTTTTATGATATTGATGAATGAAGTATTAAAGGATTTCATTGGTAAGTTTGTGATTGTGTATCTAGATGATATATTGGTGTTTAACACTTGAGTAAGGAGGAACACTTGAGACATTTAGCATTGGTGATGAGGAGGCTGCAGCAAGAGAAGTTGTTAATTAATTTGAAAAAGTCCTCTTTCTTGAAGACAGAACTCATATATTTGGGTTTTGTTATTTCTTCAAATGAATTGAAGATGGATCCCAAAAAGGTGAAACAAATCAAAGAATGGTCATCACCAAAGAGTATCTTTGAGGTAAGAAGCTTCCATGGGTTAGCAAGTTTTTATCTAAATTTCATAAGGAATTTTAACAGGATTAGTGCTCAAATGATGGATACAGTAAAGAAAATACACAAGTCTTTCAAATGGACAAAAGAGGATGAGAGGAGCTTGAACATATTGAAGGAGAAGATAACTAAACAACCGATTCTGGTTCTGTCGGATTTCGGAAAAACATTTCAGGTAAGATGTGATGCAAGTGGAGTTGCAATTGGAGAAATATTAAGCCAAGAAAACATACTTGTTGCATATTTCAGTGAGAATTTGAATGAATCTAACCAAAATTACTCCACATACGACAAGAAATTATATGCCATAATCCAAGCATTGAATAAATGGAAGCATTATCTCGTACCGAAGGAGTTTGTTTTGTATAGCGACAATCAGGCTTTGCAATTCATAACTAAACAGGAGAAGTTCAACTAGAAACATGCTAAGTGGATAGATTTTATGCAAAAATTCACTTTTGTCATTAAACATATTTCTGGAAATGCTAACAAAGTTGTTGATGCATTGAGAAGGAGGGTTTTAATTCTGCAGGAATTTCAAATCAAAACCTTGGGGTTGAATCACCTTAAGTAAATGTATCATAGTGATCCAGATTTTGGAGAAGCATATGAAGCATGTGAGAATCCTGTGCTCAGAGACAGAAGCCCGTGGGCTAAATATCTGATTCAGGATGGGTTGTTGTTCAAAGGTTTCTAGTTGTTCATACCAATATGATCGATTAGGGAGAATTTGTTGAAGGAAAAGAATAGAGGGGGTCTAGACAGACACTTAGGCCATGACAAAACATTTTCTCAAGTAGCCAGTTCATATTATTAGCCAGGTATGAGAGTGGAGGTAAATATATTTGTGAACAATTGTAAGATTTTCCAGTACGCCAAGGGGAACAAATAAAACACTGGATTGTATCAGCCATTGCCTATTCCAGAGAGGCCTTGGGATGCAATAAGCATGGATTTTGTATTGGGATTTCCAAGAACACAATGAGTAAGTGATTACATATTTGTGGTGGTGGACATATTTTCAAAAATGGCACACTTTATCCCATTCCAGAAGACCAGTGATGCAACCCATGTTGCAAACTTGTTTTTCAAAGAGATTGTGAGACTCCATGGATTTCCCAGGAGTATAGTTTCGGATAGAGACACCAAATTTGTTGGTCATTTCTGGAGAACGTTGTGAAAAATGTTGGGGACATAGCTATCCTTTAGTTCTGCATATCATCCATAGACAGGTGGATAGACCGAGGTGGTGAATAGAATCCTAGGAGATTTGTTGAGGATTTTGGTCACTGAACACCATAGTTAGTGGGATCAGATTCTAGCACAAGCTGAGTTTTCATATAATGACTCGATGAAAAGGAGAACTGGGAAAATTCCATTTCAAATCATGTATGGAATGAATCAGAGGGGATTTTTAGAATTACGATATCTGAAGAAAGGTGGGTTCAGAAGCACAGAAGCCAAATATTTCATTGCAGAGATGCAGGAACTTCACAATCAGATCAAGGAGCAGTTGAAGAAGACTAGTTGCGAATAAAAGTGTAGAGTTGATCAACACAGGAGAAATCTTTTATTTGAAGTTGGAGATCAAGTTCTAGCACATATGAGAAAGGAAATATACCTGAGGGGAACATTTAATAAGCTGAAGTTGAAAAATATAGGGCCATGTAAAATCTTGAGGAGATTTGGCGAGAATTCTTATGAGTTAGAGCTTCCAAAAGATGTGGGTATATCACCCATATTGAACATTTCAGACCTGTATATTTACAGGGAAAATGAAACCGAAGGAGCTAAATATCAAAGGAATATTCAGTGGGAGAAACAGATGCCTGTAGTAGAGAAGCCGTAGATGGAAAAGATCATAGATCGACGAATTGGCAAGAAGACTAGAAGGAAGACGTATTTTAAATACTTGGTGAAATGGAAAGGAAGACCAGCAGAAGATCCCAGTTGCGTTAGTGAAGCAAAAATCCAGAAGCATGGAAGATCGTTGCAGGAACTCATGGACATGATTCCATGAATTTTTCAGCCAAGGGAGTATAATGCAAGCGTATCTCCAGCGAAGCATAAGCATGGAGGACAACTCGGCACAAGAACACATTTTGAAATATTTTGAATTTCAAACTGATCAATGTATAAATGTGATATGTGATAGAAGATTTTTTGAGTTATGAATTTCCTTAAATGTTCAAAGGTTGAGACATCATGGAAGTCGATGGGGGAATGTATTTCATTTTATGAATCGGATCGTAGTACAGACTTGGATCTTGTGCTCTTATCTATCTGACACAATATTTATTGAAATGGGTGTTAAGTAGTTGATAGCTTTTAATTCCATTTAAGGTAGCGTAGAGTAGTTGGTGGGAATGCTTGAAGAGTGCCTCTTTGTATAAATCTTTGTAATATTTTTCAGAGGGGGTTGTTATTTTTTGTTGTTAAGTTGTCAATTGTTGTTGATAGCTATGGTAGCAACTGAATCTCAAGAGTATATTTCCATTGTAATCCAAGAGCCGAGGGATACAGAGAAACCTTGTGTGAATCTATGTATGTTTTATTTGGATGAATAATACAGAGAACATTGTCCCAAATGTGTGCATGGATATGTGTCTATCTGAATGAATGGTAGAATCCCTATTATTTTTCTAAATTCTCTGTTATTTATGTTCTTAGTTTCATGACTGCATTTACTTTGTTGAATGTATGAGTCGTTGTGAGGAGCATATAAGTTCCAATGGTTTATTTTCATTGAGTGAGTGCAAGGTGTGCATAGCGTCTGCAAGGAGTGGGTGACTGATTCTATTTCGACTCGAAATCTCAGAAGAGATAGAGAAACTTATATGTATGCAAGGAGTGCATCGACATCTGCAAGGAGTGTAGAATAGAGTTTTCAGACTCAAAAGATTAGGAAGGTTAGCGTGATTCAGTCATGAGGGATAGAAGTAGTTGGAGAATAGTCGCAAGGAGTGCGAAATCTTTCACAGAAAAAGAAAGTGTGGATGAATGTTTTTTGCAAAGTGTGCATAGGCTAGGAAAATTTGACTAAGGGTTGAAGAGATTGTTTAGGGGAACAAATCAGAGAAGGAAAGCTCAGGAGGAAGAGAGAAAGAAATCTTCAAGGGGAGAATTCCTTGGAGCCTTCACCAAATGTCAGTGAGTGAGGTTCGTTCTCAGAAGGAGAAGAGTGATTCTAGATCATTATATCTGGTGAAGTTACAAGGAGGAGAATCAAGGATTATTTCGATACTTCGGAGCCGACAAGTTGGAAACTTGGCGAAAACAAAATCGTGAGGTCCGAAGTCACGATTCAATCTCGATCGTTGATCACAGAAGAGCATGTGGCAACAGGAACCAAGAATTTGTAAATCAGGAGAGCGAAGATTGTAAGTGAAAGACCTAGAGTTTCATGGGGTCATGAAGTCCGAGACCGTGAAGGAGGTAGTCCCACAGTCACAGCTGTGGTAATTTGCGAGAGATCCTGTGTGTGTGGGTAAGGTAGTTTAGGTGTCACAGGGACCCAAGGAGTCGCTCTGACTCAGAGACTCAAACGATCCAATACCGGGAGGTCAAGTAGCCCTTTTGGAGGGAAGGGGATTTGTGCCACATCTTTTCAAGAACTCACAATTACTTTTATCATACAAAAAATAAACCACATCATTACACTCATCTTATTGATTGAAAGTAAACAACATCATGATGACATTTAAATATAGTGGTTATGTCTACGATGGTGAATTATATCATGATGGCACCTTATAACTACTGACAATTCAAATGGAATCAATTCAATGTTAATTTATACAGAGATATGTAGAGTATAAACAAGATAGTCTATAGAAATATTTTCCATTAAGGAAATATCAATTGATTAAATACATTGTCTTGTAATCAATATAATATAGAGAAATTATTCAAAAGATATTTGAAATTAGCAACTGTCCTATCACACCGAGGCTAGAAATATTCTACAACAGAGATAATAATCTATGCAACCCTACATATATTAATTTAAACCATAGCTTAATGAATCATAGATGATTGTTATGTACACTGTCAAGATGACCAATCTGCAAAGTAAAGTACAACTTATGTAAATGATAAAAGAGAGATATGTATATATATGAACAGTTAGATGATCATGAGCGTATATATGTCAATGAAACACAACCTAAGTAGATAACATGCATAAAAGAGTTAAATATCAGGGAATAGGCAGTTAGATGTCCAGATATGGAAAATTACAAGTAACCTGTACATTAGATAAGGAAACACAACTTAAATAAGAAACCTGCACAAAAGAGTTAGATGTGTAAATATGGATATACAACAAGTAAACAAAACACACAGGCCACTGGTGGGCCCCCCAGGTAGTCGTGGTACTACTCCAGCTTAAGAAACAAGCACGATCTGAGTGCATTAGATTATATTAAATTCAAAATTGAGTTACAGAGGCAAATTTAGTATAATATCCATATTATCATTCCTCTCGTTCTAAGAGACCTCGATATTTATAGAGTTTTTGATATAACTGAGAGGTCGACCACTGAAAGGGTCGACACTCTACTACAACATAAAATCATTAAAAACTAATAACAGACAACATCTTCTAGAAATTCATGCGCTTAAAATAGAGGTCGAATGCAACTGTTCGAATAAAATGTAATGAGTCCCATTGTTGGAGGGTTCTAACATGTATAAAACCCATGTTTCACATTGGCCAGGAAGAACCTGTCGATATACCAACCCACAACTCATTGCGCTCTGAGTTCTGTATCGAGGGTTGGATTGTGTTTTCGACTTGTTTCAATCAAAAGACAAGTGTTAATGGATCGCACACATTCAATTAAGGATAATCTCATTATAAAATTCTCAAAATGAATATTACACATACCTTATGTTGATCCATAACAAATTGATGGAAGAAACCTGATAATACCTTCAAAAGGGGCTAATAGAGGTATGAACTGTATGATTTCCATGTGAAAAAAGAGACTTGGACAAAGGAAAAAATGGTCAAAGCACAGAGTCATCACATAGGCCTCACCTTCTAGTTGTGTTTTCTCCCATACTAGGTTTCCCAAGTCACATCGTGTGTTCATTTTCATGTATGGTGTTTTCATTTTCTTTTTCTTTCATTTCGAATTTCAGTTATTTCCACAAATTTGAGCACTAATATAGTAATAACAAATTTGATATCTAAGGTAATAAAATTCATAGTTAAAAATTTCAAAATATTATAATATCTATTGTGATGAACTATTCCAGTGGAATATCCATGGAAGTTTATACATCTTATTGGTATCTGATCAATTTCTTGGAGGGTTTTGTGGGAAGTTTCAAGATATAATAAATGTCTTAAGAAATCATTTGTAGAACCATAACCATGCAAGATGAGTCCATTTTTAACAACCCTCGAGATGTGGTAGAAGAAATATTTGCAAAGTTGTAAGAACAATTCATTGATATCTCTCGCAACATGGTCCTTCTCATGGTGGTTCTAGCGAACACGTTTGGACCTTTTGGGGAGGTTTGGAAATCTAACTCATAGTTTGGATTAGACAAAAAATCAGTAGATAATAATGACCTAGAAAAGGAGTCGAAAAAAGAGCCAAAGAAAGAGCATCCAAGTTCTAGTGTCATCACTTCTTCATAATATCCATTTAAGATGGAAGTGAAAGTGGACATCAAAACCTACCAAGGTGAGATTAATGTTTTTTCATTTAAATATTGTTTGAAACAATTAGAAGTTTATTTTAGTTTTGATAATATAGAAGAAGAGAAAAATATTTCGTTGGCTCGACTAGAATTAGAGGGCCATGCACTAACCTAGTGGGAAATTCACATGGAGACACTTATGCTAGAGAGTGATCTACCAGTAACTTAGTGGGAGGTGTTTAAAACCATCATCAACTCCTAATTCTACCCTATTGGGTATGTAAAGGAATACTGGATCCATTGGCATCACTTCATACAAAGGAAAGTGAAGAGTATGCAAGAGTACACCACCAAGTTCAGTAAAATGGCGATTATGTTGCATATATCTCCCAAGGACCTAGATACATTCTCCTCAAGTATATAGGAGGTATACATAGTCATTTATGGAAGTAAGTGATGATTTTTAAACCTAGGACAATTTATGAGGCCTATGTGCAAGCATAATACTAAGAGAATATAGGAAATAGAAAGGATATCCAAGTAGTTCTAAATAAAAATACCACCAAGATATTTCCAAGGAGGAGAAGAAGAAGTGGAAATAAAAGGAAAAAAAAATAAAAACAATTCCACACTAGTGGAAGGATCCAAACACCATTGAAAACATTGTAATATTGATGGTCACAGCAAAGATAAGTATTGAAAGCTACATCTAGAGATAAATCCAAAGAACTATATGAAGGATGTCAAGAACAAGAACCTTCTAGCCATGTATTTAGGCAACCTGGTAGAGTGAAGTTAAAATTTGGATGAAAATATTTTTTTCACTACAGTGT
>JASDQU010587723.1:40737-51326 GCA_032191745.1 Picea mariana | reverse complement strand
GGTTGTATAATTCATTTATCATGGATTCCGATGCACTTGGTTTTATGGGAATCTCTTAGTTGGCGACTCTAGGAACTCTCAGTTTCTCTAGGAGTGTTCATAACAACGTCCACAAGGCTCTTGGTCAATTTCTCCAATAATAAATGCACTACAAGCTTACAATCCATTTTTACAGGAAAATATGCCACATTTATAGCATAAGAAAATCCCAATAATTGCTTCCTTCAATCACAACATGGCCAATTCTCTTCCTATCACTATGCTCCTCTCTTGCTGCCCGAAGTTTGCATGTAAAAATCGTATTATTTTTTCACCCAAATTTCCTTCTTCCTTGATTTCTTGACTCTAACTCTTCCCAAAGATGAGTGTACTTAAACCCCATGCTCTCAATAAATTATATATGTGAGTCCTCAAACCCACCCTCTTACTTCAATTAAATCATTGGATTTGGTAACACTCAACAAGAAATAGAAGGTTTATACACAATGATAATAAAATTTTAAAATGTGGGTTTGGATTAACACCCATGAATGAAACCCACTTTAGCCCCCTCTCTTGTGGAATCATATCCCCCCCATCGTTATCATCAAAGTCAATTATTATTATTTTTATTAGTCATTTTCAATATGGCCTATTTTCCCCAAACATATTGGCTCACTAGCCTAATTACATTTGTAAAATTACATTATAATTTACAAGGATTAAAATTAGGGATGTTACAAGATCAAATTTTCTATAAATGTATACTATATTGATGAATAGGAGGTAGATGTAGTACTACTTGATGTTTGTGGTGTAGTGTTTGGAAGTCCCTACATGTATATGAGAGATGAAATATTCATGAGGATAGAAAACCAATATTTCTTAATCAAATATGGGAACTCTTTCATCATCAATGTAGAAAAAGGTAAATCCAATATCTCTTTGGTAAGTACTAACCCAACCAAGAATTTGATCGGTTCTAGGAGGAAATTTTTATTTCTTTTCTTTGGAGAGAATCAACTAGGTGACGAATCATTAAAAGTAAATGTATCTAGAGAGGGGTGTACTAAATAGAAAAAATGTCAATTGGAGGAGTTATTGAAATAATCTAGAGAAGTGTTTCAAGAGCCTAAATATTTACCTCCTAATAAGGAAATGGAGCACAAGATAAAGTTGTTTCTTGACTGCGTATTTCCAAATATTGGGTTGTATATATAGTTTATCCTAGAAGCAGATGAAGTGAAGAGATGGTTGCAACAACTGCTAGAGTAGGGAGTAATTCAACCAGGCACCTCACCTTGTAGGTCACCTATCATCATAGTACCTAGGAAAGATGGGACTTGGAGAATGTGTATCGACCACGTAGATTTGAATAAGATCGGCCTCTACAATTGATAACCTCTACCCAAGATATATGATTTGTTATATCAATTGCAGCATTCCAAGTACTTCACTAAGTTGGATCTCAAATAAGCACACACTAGGTACAAACTGAATAAGGAGACACCTAGAACACCATGTTCAAAAAGTGCAAGGTCTATATGAATAGTTGGTAATGCATTTTGATTTATGTAATGCACCAGCTACATTTATGCATTTGATGAATGATGTATTGCATCCTTTTGTAGATTCATTTGTGATTGTGTACTTAGATGATATATTCATTTATAAATCAACCTAGGAAGATCATATTGTTGGGTATGTGTTATATTCTTAGCAATATTGGTCCCATGTACTATACATTGATATGGGAGAAGGGGGATGTTAGAAAAACAGGATCGTAGAGAAATAAAATAAAATAAATGAAAAAATAAAACACAAAAGATACACAATACAATAGAGAGACAGATATAAGTGGTTCACCTAGTGTGGGCTATGTCCACTAGAGAAACTGTCAGGTCCTTTCTTTTTATTATCCATCAAATGAAGGGATACAACCTACAACACACCTGCTATAACTTCCTCTTATTTATCTCACAACATCCTCTCTAATAATACAATAATCACACACATACACAACTGCAATACAATTCCCTCATAAAAGAGGGTTTCCTTCTAGGGAAAAAAATACCTAAAATAACTTATACTGTCAGATCTGCGACCTTATAATGAATGGGCCCAATTAACTACGAAATTACAATATTTACAAGGAACCTTTTCCCAATATTTCACTTCGGGGGAACTTCCCCCAAATCCCCCTCCAGGGGGGGGCTACAAAAATTGGCATTTCCCCCCCTAGGACCCCCCTGGAGATAGTTTTGGGGGGGGAAACCCCCCACACCACCACCCCCCCTCGTTATGCAATGGGGTCCAAGAACAGTTGAAACAAACCTATGAATTAGGAAGATAATCAGGCTTCACAACCAATAGGGGAGGGGGATGGGGCCCCCCCTGTAAGAGAGTTGTAGGGTGGTATCCCCAGAAGAAAATCAAAATTGGTTTTTTTCATCCGTTTTTGGCAGTTTTTTGCATCTGATTTTGGCAGTGTTTTGACACATTGTTTTCTAATTTTGGTTAATGAATTAAGGTTGTTAAATAATATGGGTCAATGTATTAGGGGTTTGGATTCCACGAGATCCTATATGTATATTATATTGTAAATAATGAAGCGGATGATGAATACCGAAGATTAGAGGCATGACTCTATACATGTTGCAGTTTTTTCCAGTTTGTGTTTCCAGGGTAAAAGTATGTGTGTAATGTGTGTGTAGCATTGTATATTTTATGTTTTATTAAGAATACTTTTGCAATAATTAATTGTACAAGGTTAAAATCTACACATATCTCGCACCTCATGCAAGTGTTAGATACTTTCAAAAATCATCAACTACTAGCTAACCTTAAGATGTAAGGTACCAGGTGTAATATAATATGAAGAAATAAGAATATTCAATAGATATCAATGGAACATTAAAATATCGAGAAGATAAATACCATAAATAATACCTTTATTCAAAGAAAAGAATGTTCACTTTCCTCTTTGAAGGGGAAAGCTCCAACAGAGAAGAGATCTATTACAAAAACTCTCAAGATAAATATCTATCATGCCTCCTACTCTTATTTATACTATTTCTATCTTATAAAGAACATTTTAGAGGAAGATATTTCTAAAAGAGGAAGATTCTATTACATATTCTTACATTGACTTATTCACATTTATTAAATAGGCCTTATTAATTAATGTCAGCCTTTATTACATGGAAAATATAGTATTCTGCCTACGTGATGGGTTAGGGAGGTTAGGTCCCTAAAATTCCCTCCCCCTTGAAGAAAAAACTTGTACTAAAGGATTTAGATAAGTAAATTGTTGCAGAATGGTGGCCGACTCCCAAGTGGCATCTTCCAGATTTGTATCTTTCCAATGAACTAAAACTTCATTGATGGTGCATTGATGGAAACAACACTCTTGCTGGTCCAAGACGACTTATGGTTGCAACCAAATGGAACCTTCTTCATCCAACTAAGGGAGATTGGTTTGAATTTGTCTCTTATTGCCAATCAATTTATTTAAGAATGAGACATGAGAAACATGATGGAGCTTAGAATGACTAGGAAAATATAATTGATAGTCCATAGACCCCTCTCTATTGAGAATTGTATAAGGACCATAAAATTTGGGAGCACGTTTCAGACAATGTTCAGCTTTGAGTGAATTGTTATTATAAGGTTGCAAATGAAGAAACACTTGATTCCCTTCAACAAATTAACACTTAGAACAAGCTTGATCTACTTGTTTCTTCATGTGACTCTGAGCCATGGACAAGTTTTCTTTGAGTGTATGGAGAATGTCCTCCCTGATTATAAGGTTTTTTTCAACTGCCTAAACCTTCGAGACACCTTGCATGTATGAGAGAAACGATAGCATATTTGTTTCGTAGACAGCTTCAAAAGGAGTCATATAAGTAGTTTTAAGATAAGAGGTGTTGTAAAACCATTCAGCTAGGGGTGACCACTAACCCATTGCTTTTTTTGTGTTGAATGAAAAACATCACAAATATGTTTCCAAACACTTGTTGAAAACTTTGTTTTTCCATTAGTTTGGGGATGATAGGCAGTGTTAATATGCAATTGGGTTCCCTAGAGCCTGAAAAATTCTTTCCAAAAATTGATTGGTGAAAGTTGGGTCTCTTTCCAAAAAAATAGAATGAGGCATGCCATGAATTTTGAATATATTATCCATGAAAATTTGAGCCACAATGGAGGCTATGAATGGGTGTTGAAGAGCACATAAATGAGCATATTTGGAAATATGAATGACTACCACCATGATGAATAACTTATTTTCTGATTTAGGTAGGCCAACAATGAAATCCATAGAAATATCCCTCCAAATAGTAGGCAGAATTGGAAGTGGTTGGAGTGTTCCTAGGGATTTTATTGTTTCTCCCTTGTTGCATTGATAAAAATCACATTCAGTCAAAAAGTGGAGGACATCTTGTTTCTTACCATCACAGAAAAAAAAAAAAACGTTTGACCCTTTCATAGGTTTTGGTAAATCCATAATGCCCATCTATGGGTGAAGCATGAAGATCATAAAGCACCGTGGATTTAAGTTGAGACTGTTTTCTTAAATACAGATGGCCTTTGTAGCAGAGTTCTTCATTATTCCAAGAGTACCCTGGAGAAGCTAGAGAATGGTGTTGCAATTATTGGATCAGGTGAGAAATTTTGGGGTCTTGCATCCATTCCTGGAAAAAAACTTAGATCCGAGATGGTATAATGAAGGAGAGAGAAAGAGAGACCCTTATTCTTCATACTTCTTGGAAATATCATCAACAACCAAATTTTATTTTCCCTTCTTGTAAATGATCTCATAATCATATCTAAATATCTTGGCCACCCATTTTTTTTTCCCTGGGGATGAAATTCATTGTTCCAAAAAATAATTAAGGCTCTAATGATAAATTTTAATTTGGAAGAATTTCCCCAATAGATAAGGATGCCAAAGATCCATGAAATGCAGAATAAACAACACTTCTTTTTCATAAATTGATTGGCCCAAATGTCTCTTTGAAATTTGTTTTCTAGTGAATTCCAAAGGATTTCCATATTGCATGAGGATTTCCCCAATTCCTTTCCCTGAAGCATCACATTCGAGGACAAAAGTATTTGAGAGGTCAGGAATGGAAAAGATAGGAGTTGTTCACATAGTATCTTTCAATGCATGGAAGGAATGATCAACTATTGGATTCCAAGTTAAATCATTCTTTTTAAGGAGAGAAGTGAGAGGTGCTACAATTTTTCCATAATTCTGAACAAACTTGCGATAATATCCTATTAGACATAGGAAACCATGCAATATCTTAACATTTTTAGGGAAAGGATAATCCTGCATAGCTTTAATTTTCATAGGATCCAACTATAAACCATCCTTGCCAACAATATGACCCAAGTACTTGACTTATGAGGCTCCAAAGGCACATTTAGATTGTCTGAGGAAAATTTTGTGCTAAAAGAGTATATGGAGAACTTGATCCACATGGGTGAGATGGGCGGTTCAAGTTTTATTATAGATGAGAATATCATCCAATAAAACTAAGACAAATTGACAGAGAAAAGGACAAAAGACATGATTCATGAGACTTTGGAAAGTGGAGGGAGAATTACACAAGCCAAAGGGCATTACCAAGAACTCATAGTGAACCTCATGAGTTCAAAATGCAGTATTAGGAATGTCTTCCTTTTTCATACATATCTTGTGGTAGCCAAAACAAAGATCAACTTTAGGAAAGTATTGAGAACCACTCAATTCATCCAAGAGATAATCAATGACATGCATGTGAAATTTGTCTTTAATGGTGAGTTTGTTGAGGGCACAAAATTTCGGACACATGCGCAAAGTTCCTTATTTCTTGAGTACCATGACCACATGAGAAGAATAGGGGCTGGTACCAGGATGGATAACACTTGCTTCAAGCAATTATTGAACAATTTTATCAATTTCATTCTTCTAGGAAAAGGGATGACGATAGGAAAAACATTGGGAGGAAGATTGCTCGATATGAGAGGAATACAATGGTCATGAACACCAAAAAAAGGAGGAAGTCCATGGGGAGTGGAAAAAACAACTTGGTGTTTAGAGATGATATATTGGATGATCCAGGTGGATATTGGTGGCCACCCACCTATTCCAAATGGCTTCTTTTGATAGTTTTAGTTCAACACATTCTTCTATAATTCTTTGTAATTGTGGGTTCTACACTTGCATTTCTGTCTGAATCCCTACACAACTAACAGGTGGATATTGGTGGCCACCCACCTAATCCAACTGGCTTATTTTGGAAGTTTTCATGTCAGCACATCTTTCTATACTTCCAGGGCCATTTTGGGGCCCTAAACAATTTTTTTTGGCTTTCCACAGTCAAACTATAGGCGAAGTTAGGGTTTGAAAAAATATGTGTAGTTCTAGAAAAAACCTCTCCAATGGGCTATCACGCACCTAAAACAGAGGTCGTATCCAAAAGTTACAACCTCGAGAAGTTGAGGTACCAACTTACCCATCGGGGCCCACATAAATTTTGGCATTTCATCTCCTAGGATTAGGTTTTTGGATGTCTATGGTTTTGGCATTCATGAGTAATGTTAAAAAGGCCTTTGGAGCCTCATTGTAATCATTTTTCTCAGATGGATGCACATAGCAACCACATCTCTTCTCAGAGATAGCTACCACCATCCGAGCAAGTTGTTTTTAGTTCTACAGTTTTACAGTTTCGGCCTATTTTATTTATTCGATAGAAGTTATTGTTCACTAGATATATGTTTTTATTCTCCATATCTTTGTGTTATTGTATTCAGTCTATTATTTATTTCATTTCACTCATAAATCTAGATCAGTGGTATCAGAATGGTCTTCTCTTCATTTATTTTCCTTCATGCATGTCCCCAACAATATCTGGGTACAAGAAGTTGGGGCTTGACCCAGTCAATCCTTTGAAAGATCGGTCACACTAAGCCTGAAAACAACTCATGGGGGATGAGAAGAAAGATGATGGAGTAGGATATCCTTTTAAATTGTTTCTCAAGGAATCCCTTGCACGACAAAGCAACGAAATGATGGAAAAATTTGCACAGATCCTTCGGCGGTTGCCCACAAAAGATGCATCTTCATCAAACAACCATGCAACCCCCTTCAAGGTACAAGTAAATTTTGATATTCCATTATTTGAAGGACTAATAGATGTGGATGTTGTAGATAAATGGTTGAATCTTCTCTAAGGGTATTTTTCGGTCCATAATTTTTTCAATAGGGAAAATATTACTTTTTCACTCCTCAAGGATGTCCCCCATGTTAAGGACTGGTGGGGTACTTACTCTGAGTAAAGGGCCATAGAGGAATATTCAATATTTATGGTCATCCCCACATGGGATTCCTTCAGGGATGCCATTAAATAATAGTACTACCATGTTGGAAGCTATGAGGAACAATGCACAAGATGGACCACCCTGTGTCAGGAAAGGGACCATACAGTACCATATTTCACCAATATTTTTCATATACTCCACACCAAATTGGGTATCAAAGACTCTAAACAACATATGGTGCTCAAATACTGTGACTGTCTGCATAGATACATCCAAACATAAATGGATTTTGTGGACGTCACATAATTGGGTATGACTTATAGATATGTTGTCAATATCAAGAAGAAATTTAAGAGAGGAGGTGAGAGTTTGGATCTGCAAACTCCTCATAGTCGATTCAGGGAAAAGGTGGTTCCAACCAAAAAAACAAGGGATAGAGAAAAGATGGAAACTCTCAGGAAAACCACTCCAAGCCGAAACACAAGAAGGGTAATGATAAGATGAATAAGGACATGGGGAAGTGGTGTGAATACCATAAAATCCCTTGGAATAACACCGAAGAATGTCACTCCAAGTAGTTACTGGTGGCTGAGCTAAAATATTATGAGTCAGAGGAAGACTCTGACTCCAAATCAAATCCAGAAAGAGGGAAGTCTATTATCGATGTTGAACCCATTTCCACTATTGCTACCACCAAATTCCAGCAAAGAGAAATAGAAGAACCAGAGGAAGGGGAATGCCTCTTTCACTCACAGATGTGGGTAAAGGGGGATCTACTTCATTTCAATGTCGATAGTGGTAGTCAAAAGAACATGATCTTAGAATAGGTCGTCACACAACTGGACCTGCCGATGACACTGCACTCACATCCCTACACCATCAGTTGGCTTCGCCAAGGAAGAGATCTCCACGTCAGCCAATAGTTTCATCTACCCTATGGCATAAATCCCTTCAAAGATGAGGTATTGTGTGATATTGCTCCCCTTGAATTTTTTTATGTTCTATTAGGACATCCATATTTTTGGAAATGACATGTTGTGTATGAGTCTAGACCTTGCAATGTTATTATTACTTTGGGTACACAATTGTACAGGATACCATAGGTAGCCTCGTCTACCGCTATTTCTTTAATCTCTGATAATAAACGTAGTAAGGTCATTTCACAGACTGGTAAGTTCATCTTATTTGTGATATGTGCTCACAGTATGAAAAATATCACCACCACATTTGTGACCTCTACACAGAGCCTCTCTTTGTAGCAGAAGAAAGTGGATAGAATCGTGGAAGAGTATAGAGACATCTTATCCTCACCCACCAGGGTATCGACACACTGCCAAGTCAAGCATCCAATTGATCTAACCCCTAGTGCACCTATACCTAATGGACTAGTTTATCGTCTCTCACTAATGGAAAATGACAAAATCAAGTGTAATATCCAAGAGTTTCTTCAAAAGGGGAAAATAAGACCCAGCTCCTCCCCTTGCGAAATCCCGATTGTATAGGTGCAGAAGAAATACGAGACCTAGCGACTATGCATTGATTACAGATCAATAAACAAAATCACAGTCAGGAACTGGTACCCAATTCCTCGAATTGATGACCTTCTTTACCAACTCAAGGGGGCCAATTTATTCAGAAAAATTGACCTAAAGTTGTCTATCACTGGGTTCCCATGATGTATGGAAGACAACTTTCAAATCAAAAGAAGGTCTCCTAAAATGGTTGGTCATTCCCTTTGGCCTAACAAATTTACCAACATCTTTCATCATATTGATGGATGATGTATTGAGACCCTTCACCAACTCTTTTGTGGTGGTATATCTATATGACATCCTCATATTCAACAGAACTTGGGAGGATCCCATGCAACAAATTTAGTAGGTTTTGAGTACTATGTTGTAGCACAAGCTATATGCCAACTTGGAAAAATGATCCTTTGGCATGAACAGGGTCCAATACTTGGGCTACATTGTTGATGAACATGGGGTACATGTGGATCCAACTAAGAACCAATTCATCTATGACTAGCCAGCCCCGAAAACACTAACCAAGCTTTGGAGCTTCATGGGACTTGCAATTTCTACCAATAGTTTGTGTTGGGATTCTCCCATATTGCATGGGCCCTCAACCAAGTGACTAAGGGTGGTGGAAAGGAAAATTTTGTGTGGGGGAAGGAACAAAAATGAGCATTTGATGATCTTAAGCATCGTTTGTGCTCATATCCATTACTCTCCTTACCCAATATGAAACAACCATTCAATATTGAGACCGATGCATCCAACTATGTTCTAGGTTAAGTTCTCACTCAACACGGTCATCCAGTAGCATACCATTGTGAGACACTCTTAGATACTATCTGTAAATATCAACCTATGACAAGGAAATTTATTCCATTGTACAAACTTTCCTTCAATGGAAACATTACATTTTGGGAAAGGATACAGTCACCCACACTGGTCACAAGCCTCTTCAGTTAATATAGACACAGGGGAAGTTGCAGAACGACCACCATTTGAAGTGTTCCACATACCTGCAACAGTTCCATATCAACATCAAGTATAATACAAAGAGCACAAATCATGTTGCTAACTATCTCAATTGACCTCTCATGGCTTCACTCACTACTATGCTCCATTCCTATGGGCATGAGGCATCTGAGTGGCCCCAACTTTATCAACAAGATCATGACTTCACCACCACCTATCATCTCTTGGGTACATGCATGAATGTCACCGATTTTTACATTTAGGACAAACTATTATGCCATCTAGGCCACCTCTGTGTTCCTACAAGAGATCATTCAAAGTTAATTTGGGAGGCTTACTATAGTCAGATGGAAGGCCATTTTGGCATGGAGAAAGTGGTAGTCATTCTACAGAAACAATTTTATTGGCCAAAACTTCGATAGGATGTCAACAGGTATATCAGAGCTTGCACTACATGTTCCATTGCCAAGCCAGCCATCAATAAGAAAGGTTTATACACCCCTCTTCCTACTCCCGAGAGGCCTTGGGAATCCATCTCGATGGATTACATCTCTGGCCTTCCATCCACCAAGAAAGGAAATGATTGCATAATTGTGGTGGTTGATCAGTTTTCAAATATGACCATTCTCATAGCCTGCAAGAAGAGAATCACAGTGGTAGATACTACCAAGCTCTTATTCGAACTAGTGTGGTTCCATTTTGGGATACCACAGACCATCATCTTCGATCGGGACAATAGTTTCTTCAACACATTTTGGTTGAGTCTCTGGTCACTGTTGGACACCAAGCTCACTAAATCCACTACCTTCCACCCTCAAA
>JASDQU010587723.1:16637-35152 GCA_032191745.1 Picea mariana | reverse complement strand
TTCTCGGTGGAACTATAATAGTCAGGCGGCCGATCAGTTTATCTAAAGAGGGATTTAGGTAATCTAGGTCGATCTGTACATAGGTGTTGTTTGATGTGCTACCACTCGAAGGGGTACCAACAATGGTTACAAGGGTGGCCAACAGATGTGCGCTTAAGTACCACTTGTATTTCTTGTGTGTATGAATCCCTCAATCGTAGGTTTATGCACATAACGACAGATCTCTATGGCTTAAAGATGTCGGAATACGTCTCTACCCTGAAAAAAAAAATTTAACCCACAATTTCTACCAAGGAAAGTGCTCTGATACCACTTGTAATATTCTAGATATAAAAAGTATGCAAAACAGAAATAAAATTCTAGAAATGACAAATAAACAACAATATAACCATAACAACACCATAATAACACTGAAATGATATCAAAAGAACACCATAAATAGAACTTTGAATTTGAGAACAATGTTCACGAGCCTCTTCGAGGGGGAAACCTCCAGTCGAGCAGAGCTCTATTACAATAATATCCAAGCTAGGGTTCTCATACCCTCGACTCCTATTTATACTAAATATATCTATCAAAAGAACCATCTAGAGGAAGATGCTTCTAGAAGTGAAAGCTTCTATTAGGTCTTCTTACATTCGACTTATTCTACTTTATTGCAAGGCCTTATTAATATTGACCTTTATTACATCCAAATATATTGTTCTACCTATGTGCGGGTTAGGTCCCTAACAAGGAAACTCTCAAAAGAGCAAAGAAATGAAGACATCAAGAAGCCATATTTACACCCCAAAGAAAATTCATAAGAGAGACACCTTCAAGGTGGTCACCAAAGCAAAGGTATGAAAATGTTTTATATGGTCACTGCTTCTCATGTAATGAATATTGTCACAAAGATTTGGATTGCAGGCATTATGCAAGGAAATATGTTGGAAGGTTTCATAAAAATCTAAGGTGTTGGAGATGTAATCAAGTGGGACACATTGTTGCTCATTGTCACACGATGAGATGCTACAGTTGTAGTGGGTTTAGCCACAAATCCTAGGATTGATAGAACACAAGAAGATATTCCATGAAGAGTGCTTCATATAGCATGACAAGAAGAACACATGAAGCTAGTAAGGAAGACAATGATGAAAATATTGAAGATCAAATCTCAAGTTCTAAGAAGATGGGACACCTTCAGAAGTGGATGAAGAAGAATGGACAAACAAAAAAAAAATGACAGCCATGAGGCAAGCTCAATCTTGACTTTTTTAGAAGCATACATGGGCTCCTGTGGAAGAATTCTCGTACATACAGAAGATGAACTATAGAAAGGTCATGTACATATGTGAGTTGTCTGTAGAATAGGCTGTGTACCTATGGTAAAAGTCTTGGAAAGAAGGATATGTAGATGAGTTGCATAATGGTTTGATGGTATAACTATGTTTTGCAGGGTCTGACATGGTTTGTTGCAGGTTTCCATGATCATATGCTTACATGTATGTTTGATGTATTTATGGTGATGACATATCGTTGAGTATTGAAGAAAATGGTTGATGCCTATCTTGGATGCATGGTACTAAACCTAGAGTGTGGATTGAGGCAATTTCTCTTGAGGAATAGTGCTAGTTAAGTCAGTGAAGTTATGGCACTTTGGTTATAATATATAGCATGATGATGTGATGCTAGCTAGAGATATCATTGATCTATTGAGGCACACTATTGATACATGTGTAGAGGTAATATTTAATGATTAGTACTTGTTGTAGTGAATGGTGTTTGAGGAAGATCTATCATGGTACATGGCTGGTACATATGTGATCTCCATTAATATATCTTATGATGTATCGTTAGAGGAATATTTGTTGGATGTCTTTGGTGCATGCATCTGGCATGTGTTTGAGCTACATATTGGGACATGTAGTTGATGAGTTGATGAGGTGATTATGTTGTGCTTCATTGATGAGTCATAGATTGATCTATAGTTGATGAATGATTGGTACATAATTGGTACATTGGTTAAGGCACTTTCTAGCAGTATGATTGGCACATGGTTTATGGTTGATATGGCATACATATATGGGAACACATATTGGCTATGGATCATCTTGTTGAAGTTTGGTGCATGGTTGATGAACTTTCTATGGTGCAGGTAGTAATACATGTTTGGTGCATGGTTGGTGCACTTGTAGATGGTAGATGATTGTGGGTGATAGTACTTGGTTAAAGTACATCATTTGTATTATTTTTTTAGCATATACTTTGATACACGATGTATGTTGAGAAACTTGTTGTGGTTCTTGGTTGGTACATTATTTTATGATTGATGGTTGAGATAAATATCTTGACACATGGTTTGTGGAACTTGGTTTATGATAGAGGAATATCATATGTGATATGACACTTGTTTGAGGCACATGGTTGGCATGTTGATGATGTTATTGGTACATTAATAGAGGCACTTGTTGATGATCATGATATATTATTGATACACATTTTAGCACATACTCTTGGCATATATACTTTAGTGGTGAGATCTTATTGTATGGTGTTGATGTGCATGGGTGGCACATGGTATGGCACATGATGTACATAGTTGATGTTTTTTTCATGATTCTCTATTCAATGTTGACATATATTTTTGCTTCATGAAGTATGGTATGGAATGCGTGTGATGCATGGATAGGTCCAAGGATCATTCTTGTGTTCCAGTTGAGCAATAACATTTGCAGCAGAAGTAGATTGGAGTAGTATCATATTATTCATCTTGTAGAGAAGATAGGGGGAGACATACCCATAGGGGGAGTTATTCTTATTCCCATGATTCAAGGAGAAGAGATTCATTAGATTCAAGATAGAGAGATAGATGCTTGGAGAGAGAGCACAAAGGCATATTTATAGGGGGAGAGATGGTCATAGGGGGAGAATGAGTGACATGTATTCAACATTACATTAGAGTGATATCTATTGTTCAAAAGGGGAGAGATTATTCATAGGAATCTCAAAGGAATGCAGAAAGGGGGAGTAACCACAAGGAGAGTTCAGGCAGGGGGAGTATCCCCAAGGAGAGAACTACCCTTTTCCATTGATGTCAAAGGAGGAGAGATAGTCACATTGATGTGATTGAGATGACTATTGATGAAGACCATCTCCATGTCTACATGTTGCCATCAATGACTGGTGTTGACATCAATGTTGGTATTGCCATCAATGCCAAAGGGGGGGATTGTTGCATTATGTTGTCATTGATGTCAAATGATTGATGTCAAAGAGTTGATGTCTTGTCATAGTGTCATTGATGTATTGATTGATGGCCTATGTTGTCATAGATGTAATTGATGTCAAAGGATTGATGTAATAGATGTCAAGTGGTGTCATAGTGATGTATTGTCATGGATTGATGTATAGATGGGATGATGTAAAGGTTGGTCATTGCTATCTTGTCATGGATGATAGGAAGTACCAAATGGATGAATTCCAAAGTGGTCCCCTTATGGTGAAATCCCTCACAGGAAGACGCTTTGTGAAGTTCAAATGGTTAAGTGGTTGAGTTATCATAGAAGTATGGTTAGGGAACCCAAGTTTTTTTAAGGAATAATGTTATGAAGCTCAGTGAATTTGTCAGTAAGACTATTTTATATGGATAATGCTCATCATGCCTGTTATCACCACAACAATTTTCAGATCAGGATCCAAATTTCAGAAATTTAGCGAAATGCTGTATCACTGTGGAAGCATGATAGTTTGGGAGACCGGGCTATATCCAACGGAATATAGAAAAATATAGAGAAGGCACAAAAGTTATAACTTATGGGACCGTCGATCTTGAAGAAGCTCGGATCAACAACTAAGGTGCATATCGGAGAATGAAGCAGTGCAGAAGATAATTATTTGAAGGAGGGCTGCGAAAACCATTATGGTTTTGTTCGTGGACACGTGGCACCCTCAGAGGCACATCGGCGCAAAAAATGGTCTACCTAAAACCATTTTTTCCAACCCCCGATATAAAAATTTGATGAGGCTCGACGGACCATAGATCACCTGCTAATTTGCATTAATTTTTTCCCAATGCATCTTGTCCTTGTGTTATTTTTCCACTCAGATTTTCAAAAATTTTCACTAGCTTCGTCATGCTCCCATCACCTAAATCCTTCATCCAATGGATCATCCAAAATAGTCATGTACTCCACGAGTCAAAAGTTGGCAAATATCCCAAGCCTATACCTAGCCTTAACTCTTATCTAAATCCCTTAGTTCTATCACTTCATTCATTTTTACCCTTATTTTCGTATTCCCATTGAAAATAAAAAAATTTCCTTTTATTAAGCACCCTTATCCTATCCAGAAGTCATGTGTTAAGCCTCATATGCCCAAAGTCCTTAGAAAATAGAAAAAAGGGATTTTTTATTATTAATATAAATATTTTGATATTTATATTAATATTTAATCCCATATTTAATTTATGGAATCACGTCAAATCATATCATGGGAAAAATCATATCATGGGCATGAATCTCAATTTATAATGTGGAAAAGTCAAAGGTTGGATAGAGGGCGCACATACATATCGTGGATTGAAATAGAGAGGAGGTTAATTATGTGAAGGCGGGCCGCGAAAAACTATTGTGGTTTATTTGGTGGAAACGTGTTTTTACATGGAGCACATCGGAGGCAAAAGAAGTTTGGATTAAACCACTCTAGCCAAAGCCCCGATAATAAATGCACCATTTATCATATGTTTAATGTGCATCATTTTTCCAGGAGTGCATTTCAACAACAAATATAGAATTTCTAAATGAAATTCCTCGTCAAGTGAAAAGGTTTTACGGAGGTAAGATTTAAGTTTTACAAATTAAAGACATTAATGCTTATTTCCATGCAAAATATTTAAATGGGAAGATGCACATGAATGAATACTTGGATAATTCTTTATCCAAAGATTTACAGAAGTAAAAGAAGAAGATAAAAGGTATTTTGCCAAAGAAGGTAAATTGGAAAAACATTACACAGTAAATGTTTTTCCACAGTGAAACGGTCAATTGGAAAAACATTACACAATAAATGTTTTTCACAGGGAAATGGTTTACAATGAAATGGTTAATTAAACAAACAATACATGGTCTTAAAAACCATGGGCATGAATTAAATTATGGAAATTTAATTGTACAGGATAAAAAAAAAAATTTGGGAATTATTTTTATTTCAAATATATTATCCCCAAATGTTTAATGAGAATATGGATAAATGGAATTATATTTGAAAGATTATGAGTGAAATTTCAAAGAGAACGTGGTAGAAGGAGTTGGAGCATCAGAGGAATCTGTAGGGATCGTGAAACATTTTTTCTGGAAATTGTCAGTTGTAATCATTGTAGAAGATGAAATGTTTCATTTCAGTTATTGTAACCGGTTGCACACTGAAGGAACTCGAATTGTATAAGTATTAGAGGTTCTGAGTGTATTAAAATAAAAGGGTAGAAGTGCAAGGGCACAATTCTAGTGGTTCTTGACTCTATTGTAATTTTTCTGGGACTGAATTGAATATATATGCAGAAGGATTTTGAACTGTTTATGAAAAGATTCTAATTGGCTGTGATATGAGTTTTGTCTTCTTTTGTAGTGTATAATTCCTGTGATTCTTTTATTTCATTTAACTTTCATTTGTTTAAATTGGAGAGACGAAAGCCCAGAATTCATCTCATGATGCTCTTGGCTTAGAAATTTAGTCTGTGTATATTTCTTCTTAGCCAATTCAGAATTCATTCATGTAATGTTATGATGCAGTTATTTGTTTCCTCTTTCCTCTTACCACTCTGATTTATTTTAAGTTACAAATCAGATTCATTGCCTCATTTAGGTTTTTTCCTCTGGAGAGTTCTATCAAATGATCATTGTTTTCATTCAATTTCAGAATTTTGACTCCATATCCCTATGTGTCCCTCCTCTTCTTGGCCAACAAACTTTATAAAACCCCCAAAACAAACGAAATCTAGCCACCGATTTCCAAAGAAACATGAAGTGACATGAGAGAGCCCTCTCTGACTTGAGTAGGCTAGTGCCTCAGCTCTAAAGCTGGTTGAAATAGTTACCTCTGTCATTTGTCTATTCAGCCAGACAAATTTATAGAGTGCTAACATTCTGGTGTCATTGCTGGGGACGAAATTGAAAAATTTTCCCTGGGAAAGAACGACATGGTTGAGTTCTAAGGTCTGAGAGAATCAAAAAATTAGGCACATATTGACTGTATTCCTACTCTGGTGACTCCACACATCAAAAATCAGTTTGAAGGTGATTCCACTGGTAGAAGAATCCAGATATTCATATCTTCAATGACGACTCCACTCAATCTTTGAATGTAATTCAGAGACTCCACTGGAAGATGATATCCCTTGAAAGAGGTACAAAAAGATATTGATCCAGGTGGATATCGGTGGCCACCCACCTTTTCTAGCTGGCTTAAAACATATTTCTCGCAATTTTGATAATTTACTATTTTTAGTAGTTTTTCGGGTCCTGAACTTCCGGAGCCGTTTTGAGGCCCTAAACGATGTTTTTGGGGTATGTCGCAGTTGCAAAATTTCATCAAATTTTGTGCAAATGTTGTATTCCTCGGATAGATCTTTCCAATGGGCTATCATATGCCTAAAACGAATATCATATTCAAAGGTTACGACCCCGAGAAATTGATGTACTAACTTACCCAAACGGGGCCCACATGACTTTTGGCGCTTCATATCCTAGGGTTAGGTTTTTGGATGTTTAAGGTTTTTGAAATTCCTTTTTATTGTAAAAAGGCCTTGAGAGCCTCATTGTAATCATATTTTTATGAATGATCCCAGCCGTCACATCTCTTCTCAGAGATAGGCCGCCACCATTCCAACAAGCTTGTTTTCCGCTACATTTTACAGTTTCAGCTTATTTCCATATTGAATAGAAAACCAGTTTTACTGTATCTCTGTTATTCTGTGTTAAGAATATGGTAATAATCTATAGTCATTTCATTCTGCTCATAAAAACCATATCAGTGGTATCAGAGTGGCATGTTCCTTGTCATCTTAATGCATGTCCCCATTGAGGTCGGAGTACAAAGAGTTAGGTCTCGAGCTTGTTTCTCTTGAGGATGAAAGCTCTCGCACACCCAAGCGACCTATCATGGAAGGAGAAAAAAAATATGATGGGACAGGAGATCCTTTCAAACTGTTGATTGAGAAATCCCTCACACAACAGAGGAACGAGATGATGGATAATTTCGCACAAATCCTTCGGAAACTACCAATAGGCGACACATCTTCTTCGAACGGAGGCACCGCCCCCTTCAAGGTACAAATAAACTTTGATATTCCTATATTTGAGAGTCAGATAGAAACAGATTCTATAGAAAAGTGGTTGAATCTACTAAAAGGGTATTTTTCTATCCATAACTTTTCGAATCGAGAAAATATTACTTTTGTGCTCCTCAAAGTCGTTCCCCATGTCAAAGATTGGTGGGAAACTTTCTGTGAGCAAAAGGAAGTAGAGGAACCCTCATTATTTATAGTCATGACCACCTAGGAATCCTTCAGGGATGCTATTAAAGAACAATACTACCCTGTCGGAAGTTATGACGACTTGTATACCAAATGGACCACACTACGGAAAGAAAGAGACCAAGCAATGCCAGATTTCACAAATATCTTCCATACCTTGCGCACCAAGCTGGGTTTCAAAGATTGGGAGCAACATCTGGTGCTCAAGTATTGTGGTTCTCTGCATAGATACATCCAGACCGAAATGGAATTTCTGGACATCTCATCCTTGGGCACGACTTATCGATATGCCGTCAAAATCGAGCATAAACTCAAACAAAAGACGTGACAATTTGGGTTGGGGAACCCCTCACAGCAAAAGCCAGGAAAGGGCAGCCCCAACCCACAGAACAAAGGATAGAGAAAATATGGACAGTATCAGGACAACCAGTCCAAGATGCAAGCAAAGAAGGACACCAGAAAGACAAAGAAAGATACTGGGAAGTGGTGCGACTTCCATAAGAGCCCTTGGCATAACACTGCTGATTGCCGCTCAAAGTAGACACTGGTGGCCACAGTGAAAGCCTATGAATCAGATGCGGGTTCTGAATCCAATTCAAAACCAAAAAGGGGAAGACAGATCATTGACACGGAACCCAGTGCCATCGTTTCTACCACCAAGCTCTAGCATAGTGAACCAGACGAGCCATAAGAAGGAGAGCACCTCTTCCATTCACAGATGTGGGTAAAAGGCACCCTGTTTCACTTCATCATTGATAGTGGTAGCCAGAAGAACCTCATCTTAGCAGAGGTTGTCAAGCGGCTGGCCCTGCTGACAACGCCGCACCCACAACCCTACACCATTAGATGGCTCCTCCAAGGAAGCGATCTCCGCATCAGCCAACAGTGTCGACTGTCATACGACAGCAAGCCCTTCAAAGATGAGGTATTGTGTGATGTTGCTCCTATCAAAGTTTGTGATGTTCTTTTGGGCCAACCTTATTTATGGAAACGTCATGATGTATATGAGTCTAGACCTCATAGTGCTATTATTACTTTGAACAGGAAATTGTACAGGATACTCGAGGCTGTGCCACCTAGTGCTATTTCCTTCATCTCTACTAAGAAATGCAGGAAGGTCATCTCTTAGACGGGGAAGTTTGTATTCTTCATGATTCACTCTCAGAATGAGAGAAAAATCATAGCCACATTCAGGGTCTCTGCGGCCAACCTCTCCACACAGTAGAAGAAAGTAGATAAGGTCGTGGAAGAATACTCATATATCTTCTCCTCACCTACTGGGGTACCTCTGCACTGCCAATTCAAGCACCCCATCGACCTGACCCATGGCGCTTTGCTGCCCAATGGGCTAGTCTATCGCCTCTCTTTGTTAGAGAATGAGGAGATCAAGAAACAGATCCAAGAATCGCTCCACAAGGGACACATTCGTCCCAACTCATCACCTTGTGAGAGCCCAATCGTGCTGGTACAGAAGAAAGATGGAACTTGGCAACTTTTCATTGAGTATCAGGATCTGAATAAAATCATAGTCAGAAACCGGTACCCGATTCCCTGAATTGAAAACCTCCTTAATCAAATCACGAGGGACAAATACTTCAGTAAGATTGATCTGAAGTCTGGCTACCACCAGGTCTCGATAGAATAGATTTATGTATGGAAGACTGCCTCCATATCGAAGGAAGGCCTTTTTGAATGGTTGGTCATGCCCTTTGGTCTAACAAATGCTCCAGCCACTTTCATGAGGATGATGGATGATATCCGGTGACCATTCACCAATACTTTTGTAGTGGTGTATCTGGATGACATTCTCATTTACAGCAAGACTTAGGCCGAACACTTGCAGCATATTCAACAGTTTCTACACACTCTGCGATAGCACAAGCTATATGCCAACTTGGAAAAATGATCCTTCGGCATGGACATGGTCCATTACCTAGGCTACATCATTGATCAAAATGGTGTACATGTGGATCCAGCCAAGATCCAAGTCATCCATGAATGGCCAACCCCAACCACACTCACTGAGCTTCGAAGCTTCTTGGGCCTTACCAATTTCTACTACAGGTTTGTGTTGGGATTCTCCCATATTGCATGGGCCCTGAGCCAAATAACCAGGGGTGGTGGTAAGGCGAAATTTGTGTGGGGACGGCACCAACAACAAGCGTTCGATGATTTGAAGCAACACTTGTGCTCAGCCCCAGTACTTTCACTACCAGACCTGTAGCAACCCTTTGAGATTGAGACTGATGCTTCAGACTATGCTTTGGGTTCCGTTCTCACACAACACAACCACCCTGTGGCCTATCATAGTGTGACACTATCATATGTTGTCCGTAAGTACCCTAATTACGACAAAGAAATGTACTCCATTGTGCAAGCCCGTGACTAGTGGAGACATTACATTCTTGGGAGGGAGACAGTCATCCACACTGATCATAAGCCACTGCAGTTTATGCAGACACAAGGAAAATTGCAGAATGACCACCATCAAATGCAGTCCACATACGTGCAACAATTCCACCTCAACATCAAGTATAAAACATGAAGCACCAACTGCATCACTGATTGCCTCAGGAGACCACCAGTTGCGACACTCACCACAGTACTAGAATCTTGTAGCCATGAGACCTCTGGATGGCCCCAAATCTATGAGACAAACCCAGACTTCGCCACCACCTACCAAATGTTGGGTGCAAAGGCAGTTGTCGATAATTTCCATCTTTAGGATGGGTTGTTGTGATGACTGGGCCATATATGTGTTCCATCAAGTGAGCGAGCAAAGATGATATGGGAAGCCCACTACAGCTGTGTGGCATGACACTTTAGCATTGAAAATACAGTGGAAATGCTACAAAAACATTTCTACTGGTCGAAACTTCGACAGGAGGTTAGCAAGTATATCAGGTCTTGCACTGCTTATGCTATTGCCAAACCAACCACTAATAAACAGGGCCTGTACACCCCTCTTCCTACTCCTGACAGGCCATGGGAATCCATCTCAATGGAATACATGTTGGGCCTCCCATCCACCAAGCGGGGAAATGACTGTGTTTTTGTGGTTGTTGATTGCTTTTCTAAGATGGCGATTCTGGTTGCTTGCAAGAACAACATCACAGTAGAAGCCACTGCCAAGATCTTCTTTGAACGGGTTTGGGTACATTTTGGAATCCCACAAACCATTGTCTCAGATTAGGACAGTCGATTTCTCAGCACATTCTGGTCGAGCCTCTGGTCATTGCTAGACACCAAGCTCACCAAATCCACAACGTTCCACCCCCAAACAGATGGCCAAACCAAGGTTGTAAATCGAATGATCGTGCATATCCTACGCATGTATAATTCCAAGCACCCTCACACATGGGATGAGAGTCTTCCCTATGTCCATCATAGCTACAACTGAGCCCTGCATAGCTCAACCAACCACAACCACTTTCAGGTGGGGTTGGGATTCGAACCATTGGGTCCCATAGATGTTGCACTTCCCCTTGTGGTCACCTCGATCGACTCCTCTCCTTCTCCAACTGAGGCTAAAAAAGACACCAAGTTCATTGAGAGGATCCATCACATCCACAAATAGGTTCATGCTATCCTACAGAAGTCCAATGACAAGTACAAGCAACGCCATGATCAACATCGGGTTCCACATAAGTTTCACGTGGGTGACAAAGTTTGGTTGCACTTGCAGAAAGAACGCCTTACAAGACCCCATCGAAAGCTTCGCCCACTCCGTTATGGGCCATACACCATCACCAAGTCTTTGGGGGATAATTCTTTTGTGCTCAACATTCCTCCTTTCTTTGGCCTGCACCCAATGTTCAACGTGGACCTCCTTCGGCCTTATTTCCCACCATTATTGGACACCACAGACGTAGCAGAACAGTTGACACCAACAGAGCTCAACCTTGACTGCATACAATAAGAATTTAGTGATCAGATTGTGGACTCACAAATCAAGGGCACTCGACAACAATGGATCCAGCTTTATCGAGTCGTCAAAGCAGGGCAACTCCTGCACCAAGGCAAGTGGCTCACCCGGGGCCAAATTCAACAGAAATTTCCTCATTTGATGGGGGAACTCAACGCAATGGAGACCATTTCTTCCTAAGTATGGAGGATTGATCTAGGTGGATATCGGTGGCCACCCTCCTTTTCCAGCTGGCTCAAAAAATCTTTCTCGCAATTTTGATAATTTACTATTTTTAGCAGTTTTTCGGGTCCTGAACTTCCGGAGCCATTTTGAGGCCCTAAACGATGTTTTTTGGGGTATGTTGTGGTCACAAAATGTCATCGTGAATTTTTTTTCAAATGTTGTAGTCCTCGGATAGATCTTTCCAATGGGTTATCATATGCCTAAAACAAATATCGTATGCAAAAGTTACGACCCCTGGAAGTTGATGTACTAACTTACCCAAATGGGGCCCACATGACTTTTGGCACTTCATCTCCTAGGGTTAGGTTTTTGGATGTTTAGGGTTTTTGAAACTCCTATTTATTGTAAAATTGCCTTGAGAGCCTCATTGTAATAATCTTCTTGTGAATGAGCACAATCATCACATCCATTCTCAGAGATAAGCCGCCACCATTCCAGCAAGCTTGTTTTTCGCTGCATTTTACAATTTCAGCTTATTTCCTTATTGAATAGAAAACCATTTTTACTGTATCTCTGTTATTCTGTGTTAAGAATCTGGTAATAATCTGTAGTCATTTTGTTCTAATCATAAAATCCAGATTAGATATTATGGAAGAAAACAAGTACTTCAATTTGGATTTTTTCCAAGGCATTTTATTGTTTGTTATAAGTTGCCTCTGGTCCTTCCTTGAACATGTTAAACAAATTTTTATTTACCTGCTGCATTCTAATGATGATCATGAGAATCTTGCAATCGTATATCCTCCTCTTAAATTTGTACATGCATATCCTCACTGTATCATTGATTTTGATAAAACTTTTCCATCTGGGCCATGTGATGACCATAACCAAGTTGATGAGCCTCATGAAACCATGGTTTATATTTCATCTCCTGCACTTGATACAACACCCTCCAATGCTCAGCGTAGATACAGACCCTTAAAGTTACCCCACATCCTTCATGATTTTCCTCCAAAACACTATGAGTACTTACCTATGTTTGATGGCGAACCTGATTCCATCTCAGCTGAAAAACACATCTAAGAGTTTGAGAATTTTATAGATTTGTTTGAGATTGACCATGATGATGTTTGTATGAGGGCCTTCTCTCAATCCTTGAAAGGATACATGAAAGACTGGTTTAAACATTTGCAGCCAGAGACCATTATCTCATGGGAGGAATTGAAGGATGTCTTTTTAAAGTTTTGGGGTAGGAAGAAATCTTTGTATCTACAACTTATAGAGTTCTATGCCTTAAAATATAAGAGCAATGAAACTATTTCTATATTCAATAGAAGGTTTTCCAGTATCTATTACAATTTTTCCAAACAAATCCAACCCCCTGAAGCTGCTGCCATGCTCCATTATGCAACTACTCTTCATCTAGATTTGTCTTTCTTCTTGATGGAAAGAAGACCTAAGTCCTTACAACAAATGTTTAATGATTCTCAGGACATTCAACACAACATCCAAGCATGTAAACAGATCCAAAATGAGGGGTTGAATGCTCAAGAACATGAAAGTGAATATGAACAGAAAATAGTTGATTGGAATCTTGAACATAGAATTGACAATATCATAGGTCCTATTAAAGTTTCCAATGCTACTAATTTTGAAAAAATTTATATTCCACTTGTTGAAAGAGGAGGTGCTGATTTAGCTTCTGATCCATCACATGATAAGTAGGGGGCTAATTGTTTTATGTATTCATTTGTAGACAGTCAAGAATATGAGTTTGCAAATCAGTTTGTTGAAGAACAAGTTTATGTTCCAAGTTTGTTCTTGTTAGATGACATTGCATATGTTTTTTATTTTCCTATATATGATGAATATGATGATGATTATGATGTTGACTCCCTAGAACAACCAATTTCATGTTCCCTATAAGAAAATGTTCATTTTCAACAATGTAATGAGAGAAATCAACCTACATATCACAGTTACAAAGAAGAAAGTACTGAATCAGTTGAAGGGAATTATTTATATTTATGCTTTTCTTCATTCAAATTGTTGAAAGAAAATCCTAAGATCATCATTGAAGCAAATGAATGTGTGTTAATGTCTAATCACACTGATTCACTGAAAAGAATTGACAAGAAATTGCAGCAATCTTCTCATGTGTTTGATGACCCTGGTACTTGTTACATAAAAGGTCTTGTCAATACAAATTTGCAGCCATTGGTTGCAGACTAATATGGAAATAAGTGTGTTCAACAATCCAAAGAAATTGAAAAATGTGCCTATGACAGTAGTGAAGAAAATGAAGAAGGTTTTGAATAAGGTGAAAGAACCTTGCCATTGCGTTTTTCCTCTTTCAAACTGTTGAAACAAAATGTCTATAATGTTTCAAATTAGAAATCCTCTAGGCATAATGTTAAATATGAAGAAAGTATTTGAATTGCAAATGAAAACTATCTTCCATTATGTTTTTCTTCCTTTGAATTGTTGAAAGAAAATCATGAGATAACAAAGGAAGTAGGGAAGTATGATTGCATTCACAGTGGCACTGTTTTACATGAGCAAATGGTTATCGGTGAGGAAGACCAACAACCTTCTCATGCATTTAATGATCGTGTTGTTGATTACATGGAAGGTTATCCCAGTTTAGATTTGCAGCCTGTGTTAAACTACCAGCTTGGAAATAAAGATGATACTAAATCAACATCATTGTTAGACACAAATTTCTTTCCTCTAGGGGTTTCATTTCATCCAACACTGTCTTCTGATTAAGAAGATTGTTATTTCCAGCAATCTCAACATATTTTCCAGCCTCTTGGTGGCAATCAACATGTTAAATCACATGAAAACAAGAATGCATTGGAAGGGGTCAAACATGATTGTTGTTTTGTGCATATTTTAGAGGATCCATTTGCAGTTTTGTTGGAGGAAATGAACAGTCCAAATGTTTTTAATTTTTTGAGATTTGGATTTATGGATGAATTTTTGAATGAACTATTAGTAAGCAAGATTTGGAGCAAGCTTGTGCAAAGTAAAGAAACAATAGATAAAATGCTTGCATGGTTGCATTGGCATTTTGATTTCACTTAATTGGTAGTTCATTTCAGCAGTTAGAGTAGGTAGGAGTGTGTGAATAAGCTTGTTGGTAAAGCATTTTTTCAATTTGGATTTCCAGTAGTGTGTACAGTTAGATTTTAGCAGTGTATTCAGTGTTCAGTATCCAGTTGAGAGCAGTGTGCAGAGTTTGGTTTTCAACAGAAATTGGTGACAAGTCATAGGAGGGTATACAAACATGTTTTGGGAGCAACCCAATGGATCATGCACTAGGTATACGAGTTCTTTGCTACCTCGTAGGGAGGATATCATCCCTAGTTGGAGCCAATGTTATCACCATAACAATTTTTAGATCAGGATCCAAATATCGAAAATTTAGCAAAATGATATATCATTGTGGAAGAATGATAGTTTGGGAGACCAGGCTATATCTAGAGGAATATAGAGAAATATACCAGATGCGCAAAAGTTATAACTCAGGGGACCGTCGATCTTGAAGAAGCCCGGATCAACGGCTAAGGCACATATCGAAGAATGAAGCAGTGTGAAAGATAATTATTCAAAGGCGGGATAGGGAAACCATTATAGTTTCGTTTGTGGATGTGTGGCACCCTCAGAGGCACATCAGGGTGAAAAACGGTCTACCTAAAACCATTTTTTCCAACCCTCGATGTCAAAAGTTGATGAGGCTCGGCGGACCATGGATCACCTGCTAATTTGCATTAATTGTTTCCCAATGCATCTTGTCCTTATGTTATTTTTCCACTCAGATTTTCAAACTTTTTCACCAGCTTCGTCATGCTCCCATCACCTAAATCCTTCACCCAATGGATCATCCAAAACAATCATGTACTCCATGAGTCAAAATTTGGCAATATCCCAAGCCTATACCTAGCCTTAATTCTTATCTAAATCCCTTAGTTCCATCACTTCATTCTTTTTTACCCTTATTTTCATATTCACGTTGAAAATAAAAAATATTCCTTTTATTAAGCACCCTTATCCTATCCACAAGTCATGTGTTAAGCCTCATATGCCCAAAGTCCTTCGAAAATTGAAAAAATGGGGTTTTTTATTATTAATATAAATATTTTTATATTTATATTCATATTTAATCCCATATTTAATTTATGGAATCACGTCAAATCATATCATGGGCAAAATCATATCATGGGCACGAATCTAAATTTATAATGCGGAAAAGTCAAAGGTTGGATGGAGGGTGCACATACATATCGGGGATTGAAATAGAGAGGTTAATTATGTGAAGGGCCGGGAAAAACTACCGTGGTTTATTTGGTGGACACGTGTTTTTACATGGAGCACATAGGAGGTAAAATAAGTTTGGATTAAACCACTCCAGCCAAAGCCCGATAATAAATGCATCATTTATCATATGTTTAATGTGCTGCATTTTTCCAGGAGTGCATTTCAACAATAAATATGGAATTTCTAAATGAAATTCCTCCTCATGGTGAAAAGGTTTTACGGAGGTAATATTTAAGTTTTACAGATTAAAGACATTAATGCTTATTTCCATGAAAAATATTTAAATGGAAAGATGCATGTGAATGAAGATTTGGATAATTCTTTATCCAAAGATTTACAGAAGTAAAAGAAGAAGATAAAACGTATTTTGCCAAAGACGATAAATTGGAAAAAACATTACATTGTAAATGTTTTTCCACAGTGAAACGGTAAATTGGAAAAACAATACACAGTGAATGTTTTTCACAGGGAAATGGTAAAAGCAAATGTCTTTACAATGAAATGGTGAATTAGACAAACAATACATGGTCTTAAAAACCACGGGCATGAATTAAATTATGGAAATTTAATTCTACAGGATAATTTTTTTTTTATTTGGGGATTATTTTTATTTCAAATATATTATTCCCAAATGTTTAATGAGAATATGGATAAATGAAATTATATTTGAAAGATTATGAGTAAAATTTCAAAGAGAATGTGGGAGAAGAAGGAGCTGGAGCATCAGAGGAATCTGCAGGGATCATGAAATGTTTTTTCTGGAAACTGTTAGTTGTAATCATTGTAGAAGTTGAAATGTTTCATTTCAGTTATTGTAATCGGTTGCACACTGAAGGAACTCAAATTGTATAAGTATTAGAGGTTCTGAGTGTATTAAAAGAAAATGGAAGAAGTGTAAGGGCACAATTCTGGTGGTTTTGGACTCTAATGTAATTTTTCTGGGATTGAATTGAATACATATGCAGAAGCATTTTGAACTGTTTATGAAAAGATTCTAATTGGCTGTGATATGAGTTCTGTCTTCTTTCATAGTGTATAACTCCTATGATTCTTTTATTTCATTCACTTTCTTATATTTAAATTGGAGAGACAAAAGCCCATAATTCATCTCATGATGCTCTTGGCTTAGCAATTTAGACTGTGTATATTTCTTCTTAATTAATTCAGAATTAATTCATGTAATGCTCTGATGCAGTTATTTGTTTCCTCTTTCCTCTTACCACTCTGATTTATTTTAAGTTACAACTCAGATTCATTGCCTCATTTAGCATTTATCCTCTGGAGAGTTCTATCAACTGATCATTGTTTTCATTCAATTTCAGAATTTTGACTCCATAGCCCTTCTTGGCCAAAACAGATTATAAAACCCCCCAAAACAAACCAAATCTAGCCACCGATTTCCAAATAAACATGAAGTGACATGAGAGAGCCTTCTCTGAGTTGAGCAGGCTAGTGCCTCAGCTCTAAAGTTGGTTGAAATAGTTACCTCTATCATTTATCTATTCATCCAGACAAATTTATAGAGTGCTAACAATGCCATTTCTAGTGATATGTGGAACGCCACATCACTCCTCAAGGTTAGAGAGTTATGGCCTTGTGAAGTTAGATAACCCTCATGTGTTGTCTAGATGCATCTAGAAGTTCAAAAAAGTCAAATTATTCTAGAAGCTCCTAGAAGATGTTGACAAGTCAAAGTGGTTAATCATGGGTTAAGTGGTTGCAACAAGAAAACAATTAAAAATAAATTAGTTGCAACTAGAAGTGAAGAAGTTACTATTTGTGGAGAAAGTAGTTATAAGTGGTGTTGGTCTCCAGTTTTGATCATGTTTTTGCCTACATTATATTCCAAAGACCCCTATTTCTATACCCAGTACCACCCTTTTTGGCCTTGCTTTGACATAATTGACATCTCCCTACCATTCCATCGGGCTACTTAAGGTATCTTTATGTTTCAAGCTATTCTTATGCATTTTGATGCTTTAAATTGATATTAAAACTAATGTCGCTTGGGTTAGGTACCACTTCTATTTTTGGAACAGGATTGCCGACACCAGGTACCAGCTCGTACCCGTGGAGATACCAATGGAGCCGCTCAAGATTTGTGTGTTATGGTCAGAATGGGAGACAGAGAGATTCACATGGTAGCTGGAGTCATCGCTCGCAGGATACTTGAAGGCATAATGATGAAACTGGGTCGTTAATTCTTCATCGATCACACTTCATGACACTACGTGTCATGAAGATGTGAAAGTCGTTTTTAACTTGATTCCAAGACTATTCTCGGATTGGGGATCCGTTTGTTTTATGTATCTTTGTTTTAGACTGTTATAAACAGAAGGATTTATATAAACCCGCGATCACTTCTAAGAACGGGTTGGATTATGTTATGTCGTGAACCTATGTTTCTAAATACGAACTGCTGTTGCGTTATGTTACTCACTTGGTATACGATTTGAGTATTTCTTTCCTGAGTTAATGAAGCACAAAGTTTACACAGTGATTGCATAGAATGATATAGTCGGCTCTGGTTATTACGTACAACATTTGTGCTGTTTGGTTGGGCCTGCCAAACCGGTGCAAGCCGCTGCTTTATTC
>JASDQU010587723.1:3623-16077 GCA_032191745.1 Picea mariana | reverse complement strand
CGTCGCTAATTGCCTCAGCAGACCACCAGTTGCGGCACTCACCACAGTACTAGACTCCTGCAACCATGAGACCTCTAGATGGCCCCAAATCTATGAGACAGACCCATACTTCGCCACCACCTACCAAATGTTGGGTGCAAAGGAAGTTGTCGATAATGTCCATTCTCAGGATGGGTTTTTGTGACGACTGGGCCATATATGTGTTCCATCAAGTGAGCGAGCGAAGATGATATGGGAAGCCCACTACAGCCATGTGGCATGACACTTCAGCATTGAAAATACAGTGGCAATGCTACAAAAACATTTCTACTGGCCAAAACATTAACAGGAGGTCAGAAAGTATATCATCTCTTGCACTGCTTGCACTATTGCCAAACCAACCACTAAGAAACAGGGCCTGTACACCCCTCTTCCTACTCCTGACAGGCCATGGGAATCCATCTCAATGGACTACATGTTGGGCCTCCCATCCACCAAGTGGGGAAATGACTGTGTTTTTGTGGTTGTTGATTGCTTTTCTAAGATGGCGATTCTGGTTGCTTGCAAGACCAACATCACAACAGAAGCCACTGCCAAGCTCTTCTTTTGAACAGGTTTGGGTACATTTTGGAATCCCACAAACCATTGTCTCAGATCAGGATATTTGATTTCTTAGAACATTATGGTCGAGCCTCTGGTCACTGCTGGACACTAAGCTCACTAAATCCACAATGTTCAACCCCCAAACAGATGGCCAAACCGAGGTCATAAATCGAATGATCGTGCATATCCTGTGCACGTATAATTCCAAGCACCCTCACACATGGGATGAGAGTCTTCCCTATGTCCATCATAGCTACAACTAAGCCCTGCATATCTCAACTGGCCACAACCCCTTTCAGGTGGGGTTGGGATTCCAATCATTGGGTCCCATAGATGTTGCACTTCCCCTTGTGGTTACCTCGACCGACTCCTCTCCTGCTCCAACTGAGGCTGACAAAGACACCCAGTTCATTGAGAGGATCCATCACATCTGCCAACAGGTTCAAGATATCCTATAGAAGTCCAATGAAGAGTACAAGCAACACCATGATCAACATCGGGTTCCACATAAGTTTCAGGTCGACGACAAAGTTTGGTTGCACTTGCAGAAAGAACGCCTTATAGGACCCCATCGGAAGCTTCGCCCACTCCGTTATGGGTTGTAGACCATCACCAAGTATGTGGGGGATAATGCTTTTGTGCTCAAAATTCCTCCTTTCTTTGGCCTGCACCTAGTGTTCAACGTGGACCTCCTTCGGCCTTATTTCCCACCATTATTGGACACCACAGACGTAGCAGAATAGTTGACACCAATAGAGCTCAACCTCGACTGCATAGAATAAGCATCCAGTGATCAAATTTTGGACTCGCAAATCAAGGGCACTTGACAACAATGGATCCAACTTTATCAAGTCATCAAAGCAGGGCAACTCTTGCACCAAGGCAAGTGGCTCACCCGGGGCCAAATTCAGCAGAAATTTCCTCATTTGATGGGGGAAATCAACACAATGGAGACCATTGCTTCCTAAGGATGGAGGATTGATCTAGGTGGATATCGGTGGCCACCCACCTTTTCTAGCTGGCTCAAAACAAATTTCTCGCAATTTTGATAATTTACTATTTTTAGCAGTTTTTCGGTTCCTAAACTTTCGGAGCCATTTTGAGGCCCTAAACGATGTTTTTTGGGGTATGTTGTGGTCATAGAGTTTCATTGTGAAACTTTTTGCAACTGTTGTATTCCTCGGATAGATCTTTCCAATGGGTTATCATATGCCTAAAACAAAGATCGTATGAAAAAGTTACGACCCTTGGAAGTTGATGTACTAACTTACCCAAACGGGGCCCACATGAATTTTGGCGCTTCATCTCCTAGGGTTAGATTTTTGGATGTTTAGGGTTTTTGAAACTCCTGTTTATTGTAAAAATTCCTTGAGAGCCTCATTGTAATCATCTTCTTGTGAATGAGCGCAACCGTCACATATCTTCTCAGAGATAAGCTGCCACCATTCCAACAAGCTTGTTTTCCACTACATTTTACAGTTTTAGCTTATTTCCTTATTGAATAAAAAACCAGTTTTACTGTATCTTTGTTATTCTGTGTTAAGCATCTGGTAATAATTTGTAGTCATTTCGTTCTACTCATAAAATCCAGATTAGATATTATGGAAGAAAACAAGTACTTCAATTTGGATTTTTTCCAAGGCATTTTATTGTTTGTTATAAGTTGCCTCTGGTCCTTCCTTAAATATGTTAAACAAATTTTTCTTTACCTGCTGCATTCTAATGATGATCATGAGAATCTTTCAATTTTATATCCTCCTCTTAAATTTGTACATGCATATCCTCACTGTATCATTGATTTTGATAAAACTTTTCCATCTGGGCCATGTGATGACCATAACCAAGTTGATGAGCCTCATGAAACCATGGTTTATATTTCATCTCTTGCACTTGATCCAACACCCTCCAAGGCTCAGCATAGATACAAACCCTTAAAGTTACCCCACATCCTTCATGATTTTCCTCCAAAACACTATGAGTACTTACCTATGTTTGATGGGGAACTTGATTCCATCTCAACTGAAAAGCACATCTAAGGGTTTGAGAATTTTATAGATTTGTTTGAGATTGACCATGATGATGTTTGTATGAGGGCCTTCTCTCAATCCTTGAAAGGATACACGAAAGACTGGTTTAAACATTTGCAGCCAGAGACCATTATCTCATGGGAGGAATTGAAGGATGTCTTTTTAAAGTTTTGGGGCAGGAAGACATCTTTGGATCTACAACTTATAGATTTCTATGCCTTAAAATATAAGAGCAATGAAACTATTTCTATATTCAATAGAAGGTTTTCCAGTATCTATTACAATTTGTCCAAAGAAATCTAACCCATTGAAGATGCTACCATGCTCCATAATGCAACTACTCTTCATCTAGATTTGTCTTTCTTCCTGATGGAAAGAAGACCTAAGTCCTTACAACAAATGTTTAATGATGCTCAGTACATTCAACACAACATCCAAGCATGTAAACAGATCCAAAATGAGGGGTTGAATGCTCAAGAACATGAAAGTGAATATGAACAGAAAATAGTTGATTGGAATCTTGAACATAGAATTGACAATATCATAGGTCCTATTAAAGTTTCCAATGCTACTAATTTTGAAAACAATTATATTCCACTTGTTAAAAGAGGACGTGATGATTTAGATTTTGATCCATCACATGATAAGTAGGGGGATAATTGTTTTATGTATTCAATTGTAGACAGTCAAGAACATGAGTTTGCAAATCAATTTGTTGAAGAACAAGTTTATGTTCCAAGTTTGTTCTTGTTAGATGACATTGCATATGTTGTTGATTTGCCTATATATGATGAATATGATGATGATTATGATGTTGAGTCCCTAGAACAACCAATTGCATGTTCCCTATCAGAAAATGTTCATTTTCAACAATGTAATGAGAGCAATCAGCCTACATATCACAGTTACAAAGAAGAAAGTACTGAATTAGCTAAAGGGAATTCTTTACATTTATGCTTTTCTTCATTCAAATTGTTGAAATAAAATCCTAAGATCATCATTGAAGCAAATGAATGTGTGTTAATGTCTAATCACACTGATTCACTGAAAAAAATTGACTTGAAATTGCAACAATCTTCTCATGTGTTTGATGACCCTGGTACTTGTTACATAAAAGGTCTTGTCAATACAAATTTGCAGCCATTGGTTGAAGACGAATATGGAAATAAGTGTGTTCAACAATCCAAAGAAATTGAAAAATGTGCCTATGACAGCAGTGAAGAAAATGAAGAAGGTTTTGAATCAGGTGAAAGAACCTTGCCATTGCGTTTTTCCTCTTTCAAACCATTGAAACAAAATGTCTATAATGTTTCAAATCATAAATCCTCTAGGCATAATGTTAAATATGAAGAAAGTATTGGAATTGCAAATGAAAACTATCTTCCATTATGTTTTTCTTCCTTTGAATTGTTGAAAGAAAATCATGAGATAATAGAGGAAGTAGGGAAGTATGATTGCATTCACAGTGGAACTGTTTTACATGAGAAAATGGTTATTGGTGAGGAAGAACAACAACCTTCTCATGCATTTAATGATCATGTTTCTGATTACATGGAAGGTTATCTCAGTCATATTTGCATCCTGTGTTAAACTACCAGCTTGGAAATAAAGATGATACTAAATCAACATCATTGTTAGACACAAATTTCTTTCCTCTAGGGGTTTCATTTCATCCAACACTGTCTTTTGATTCAGAAGATTGTTATTTCCAGCAATCTTAGCAGATTTTTCAGCCTCTTGGTGGCAATCAACATGTTAAATTACATGAAAACAAGAATGCAGTGGAAGGGGTGAAACATGATTGTTGTTTTGTGCATATTTTAGAGGATCCATTTGCAGTTTTGTTGGAGGAAATGAACAATCCAAATGTTTTTTATTTTTTGAGATTTGGATTTATGGATGAATTTTTGAATGAATTATTAGTAAGCAAGATTTGGAGCAAGCTTGTGTAAAATAAACAAACAATGGATAAAATGCTTGCATGGTTGCATTGGCATTTTGATTTCACTTGATTGACAGTTCATTTCAACAGTTAGAGTAGGTAGGAGTGTGTGAATAAGCTTGTTGGTAAAGCATTTTTTCAATTTGGATTTCCAGTAGTGTGTACAGTTAGATTTTAGCGGTGTATTCAGTGTTCAGTATCCAGTTGAGAGCAGTGTACAGAGTTTGGTTTTCAGCAAAAATTGGTGACAGGTCAGAGGAGGGTATACAAACATGTTTTGGTAACAACCTAATGGATCAGGTACTGGGTCTACGAGTTCTTTGCTACCTCACAGGGAGGATAGCATCCCCAGTTGGAGCCAATGTTATCACCATAAAAATTTTTAGATCAGGATCCAAATATTAGAAATTTAGCGAAATGATATATCATTGTGGAAGCATGATAGTTTAGGAGACTAGGCTATATCTAGAGGAATATAGAAAAATATACCAGATGCACAAAAGTTATAACTCAGGGGACCGTCGATTTTGAATAAGCCTGGATCAATGGCTAAGGCACATATCGGAGAATGAAGTAGCGCGAAAGATAATTATTCGAAGGTGGGATGGGGAAACCATTATGGTTTAGTTAGTGGATGCATGGCACCTTCAGAGGCACATCGGGGTGAAAAATGGTCTACATAAAACCATTTTTTCCAACCCTCGATATCAAAAGTTGATGAGGCTCAACGGACCATAGATCACCTGCTAATTTGCATTAATTGTTTCCCAATGCATCTTGTCCTTGTGCTATTTTTCCACTCAGATTTTCAAAAATTTTCACCAGCTTCATCATGCTCCCATCACCTAAATCCTTCACCCAATGGATCACCCAAAACACTCATGTACTCCATGAGTCAAAAGTTGGCAAATATCCCAAGCCTATACCTAGCCTTAATTCTTATCTAAATCCCTTAGTTCCATCACTTCATTCCTTTTTACCCTTATTTTCACATTCTCATTGAAAATAAAAAATATTCCTTTTATTAAGCACCCTTATCCTATCCACAATTCATGTGTTAAGCCTCATATGCCCAAAGTCCAAAAATAGAAAAAATGGGGTCTTTTATTATTAATATAAGTATTTTTATATTTATATTAATATTTAATCCCATATTTAATTTATGGAATCACGTCAAATCATATCATGGGCACGAATCTCAATTTATAATGTGGAAAATTCAAAGGTTGGATGGAGGGTGCACATACATATCGAGGATTGAAATAGAGAGGAGGTTAATTATGTGAAGGGCCGGGAAAAACTACCATGGTTTATTTGGTGGACATGTGTTTTTACATGGAGCACATCGGAGGTAAAATAAGTTTGGATTAAACCACTCCAACCAAAGCCCAATAATAAATGCATCATTTATCATATGTTTAATGTGCGACATTTAGGAGTGCGTTTCAACAACAAATATGGAATTTCTAAACGAAATTCCTCCTCACGGTGAAAAGGTTTTACAAAGGTAAGATTTAAGTTTTACAAATTAAAGACATTAATGCTTATTTCCATGAAAAATATTTAAATGGAAAGATGCATGTCAATGAAGACTTGGATAATTCTTTATCCAAATATTTACATAAGTAATAGAAGAAGATAAAAGGTATTTTGCAAAAGATGGTAAATTGGAAAAACATTACATAGTAAATGTTTTTCCACAGTGAAATGCTAAATTGGAAAAACAATACACAGTAAATGTTTTTCACAGGGAAATGGTAAAAGTAAATGTCTTTACAATGAAATGGTGAATTAGACAAACAATACATGGTCTTAAAAACCATGGGCATGAATTAAATTATGGAAATTTAGTTCTACAGGATAAAAAAAATATATTTGGGAATTATTTTTATTTCAAATATATTATTCCCAAATGTTTAATGAGAATACGGATAAATGAAATTATATTTGAAAGATTATGAGTGAAATTTCAAAGAGAACATGGCAGAAGAAGGAGTTGGAGCATCAGAGGAATTTGCACGGATCATGAAATGTTTTTTCTGGAAACTGTCAGTTGTAATCATTATAGAAGTTGAAACGTTTCATTTCAGTTATTGTAATCAATTTCACACTGAAGGAACTCAAATTGTATAAGTATTAGAGGTTCTGAGTGTATTAAAAGAAAATGGAAGAAGTGCAAGGGCACAATTCTAGTGGTTTTGGACTCTATTGTAATTTTTCTGAGACTGAATTGAATACATATGCAGAAGCATTTTGAACTATTTATGAAAAGATTCTAATTGGTTGTGATATGAGTTATGTCTTCTTTCGTAGTGTATAATTCATGTGATTCTTTTATTTCATTTCACTTTCATCTATTTAAATTGGAGAGACAAAAGCCTATAATTCATCTCATGATGCTCCTGGCTTAGCAATTTAGACTGTGTATATTTCTTCTTAACTAATTGAGAATTCATTCATGTAATTCTCTAATGTAGTTATTTGTTTCCTCTTTCCTCTTACCACTCTGATTTATTTTAAGTTACAACTCAGATTCATTGCCTCATTTAGCATTTATCCTCTGGAGAGTTCTATCGGCTGATCATTGTTTTCATTCAATTTCATAATTTTGACTCCATATCCCTATGTGTCCCTCCTCTTCTTGGACAAAAAAATTTATAAAACCCCCCAAAACAAACCAGATCTAGCCACCGATTTCCAAAGAAGCATCAAGTGACAGGAGAGAGCCCTCTCTGAGTTGAGCAGGCTAGTGCCTCAGCTGTAAAGTTGGTTGAAATAGTTACCTCTGTTGTTTGTCTATTCATCCAGACAAATTTATAGAGTGCTAACAATGCTATTTCTAGTGATATGTGGAACGTCACATCACTCCTCAAGGTTAGAGAGTTATGGCCTTATGAAGTTGGAGAACCCTCATGTGTTGTCTAGATGCCTCTAGAAGTTCAAAGAAGTCAAATTATTCTAGAAGCTCCTAGAAGATGTTGACAAGTCAAAGTGGTTAATCATGGGTTAAGTGGTTGCAACAAGAAAACAATTAAAAATAAATTAGTTGCAACTAGAAGTGAAGAAGTTACTATTTGTGGAGAAAGTAGTTATAAGTGGACAAGTGGTTAGAAGTCTGTTAGCCCCTAAAAGAAGGAAGTTGGTTAGAGTTGTTTAGATGAGGAAGATACTTGGAGAAGTATAAATAAGATAGTAAGGGTCTCTTATGAGTGTGAACTTCTTGAGAATATTGAAGATTTGTTCTAGTGGAAGATTCATTGCAGGTATGCATGGATGCATCAAAAGTTTCATAAGTTTGGGGTTTTGACAGTGAAACTTTCGAAGGTTTAGAAAACCCTAGTTTTCTGAAGTAGTATGCAAGCTCTAGTGAGACAAGGAATGCACATACACAGATTGCAGTGAGTTAGGGTGCATACACATGCAGGTTGAAGAAGATCAGGGCCCATACAGCCGGAAAGAGTCATGTAAGCTTGAGTAAGAGCTAGTGCTAGGTTATTGAAGTCTGAAGCAAGTTCCAGATCAACATTCTATAGGTTTAGATCTACCACAAAGGTTATGGTATTATTGTCTTGATTTTTAGACTTTCTCATGGTATGGTGAATGCTTGAGGCATTCGTTGTATGGTTGTATTAATGTCTAAATATGGTAGTTGGTTTGTTGAGTAGTTCATATATATTATGATTGAGGAATCTCCACAATCTATGATGGTGTATGGTTGAGGAGCATGCATAGGTTATTGTATGGAATAGATATGTTTGTAATTTGTTATGGTACAGATTGGGTAGTGAAAGGTAGAGTGCAGTGACAGATCAGAAGTGGATGCGACAAATGTAGAAAGGGTCTGAAGTGCCAGAAGGTTGAAGTTTCAAAAACCCTAGTTTTTGAAGGTGTACGCAGACTGACAGTGGGACGGGATGTGTACATACATATGTTGTAGTATAGGTAGGTCGCATACATACACGATGTGTATTATAAATGGGTCGCGTACTTGTTGATAAATTGGTATCTGTTTACAAGCTAAGTCTTGTACTTGAGGATTGATTCCTCTTCTTAGTTGGTGCTGATATTTGCAGGCTGAGTCTTGCATTGAGAGTTGGTGCTCTTGTAGAGTTGTTTCTATATTCAATTGATGCTGATAAATCCCAAGGATTGTATTCTATAATACAAAAGAAATGTATAGATATATCTTGTGTGCTTTGTTTTATTTATGATGATCTATTGATGATGTTGTTGTTGAGATATGATTACAATTCGTTATAAATGAAAGCAATGAATATTGAGTAAATGGTGGTTACTAACTAAGATGTTTTTATAATAAGTGAAAAAAGAGACCTATACTGATTCAAACCCCCCTCTCTATGTGTTCAGTGTGTCCAACACCCCTAAGATCATCAGTTCCCATTGAATGGAAAATATCCTCGAAAAAGGTCATTCGAGCATTATTTCCCAACTCCATTCTATTCAAACAATTGAGACACTCTATGTGCATCCTGGCCTCCAATGATCCATATTTATGAGATGAATGAAATAAATAACAGATTGTATACAATACCATAGAGATACAGAGAACAACAGATATCCAATGAACAATAACTTCTATTAAATAAATAAAACATGTTGAAACTGTAAAACTGCAACACTAAAAACAACTTGCTTGAATGGTGGTAGCTATCTTCGAGAAGAGATGTGGCTAATACACACATACGTCTAAGAAAAATATTACAATGAGGCTCCAAAGGCCTTTTAAACATTACTCATGAATGCCAAAACCCTAGACATCCAAAAACCTAACCCTAGGAGATGAAACACCAAATGGTATGTGGGCTTCGATGGGTAAGCTGGTACCTCAACTTCTCGGGGTCATAACTTTTGCATACGACCTTCTTTTTATGTGTGTGATAGCCCATTTGAAAGTATTTTAAAGAATTACACATTATACTATCAAAATCCAACTCTTTCTATAGTTTGACTACGGAAAACCAAAAAAACATTGTTTAGGGCCCCAAAATGGCCCTGGAAGTACAAAAAGATGTACTGACATGAAAACTTCCAAAATAAGTGAATTGGATTAGGTGGGAGGCCACCAATCTCTACCAGGAAACTATGTAGGAATTCAGAAATCCCCACAAGTGTAGAACCCACAATTACAAATAATTACAGAAGAACGCACTGAGATAAAACTATCAAAAGGAGCCAGTTGCAATAGGTGGGTGGACACCAATATCCACCTGGATCAGTCCTCCCCCCTTAGGAAGAAATGGTCTCCATTTCCTTGAGTTCCCCCATTAGGTGATAAAATTGCTACTGAATTTGGCCTTGGGTGATCCATTTTCCTTGGTGCAGGACCTGCCTTGCCTTGACAACCCGATAAAGTGGGATCCTCTGCTCGAGAGTGCCCTTGAATTTTTTTCTGCTATCTGATCAATGGATGCTTGTTCCATGTAGTCAGGGTTGAGATATGTTGGTGTAAACTGTTTTGCGATCTCTGAGGTGTCCAATAATGGTGAAAAATATGACCGGAGGAGGTCCACATTGAACACTAGGTGAGAGCCAGGGAAGGGGGGAGTGTTGATCTCAAAAGAATTGTCTCCCACAACCTTGGTGATAGTGTAAGGCCCATAGAGAAGTGGATGGAGCTTTCGATGGGGCATTGTAAGGTGTTATTTTTGTAAAAGTAACATGACCTTGTGCGGTGCTCGGTGTTGATCATGGCACTGATTTTACTTGGATTTCTTCAAAATCTCCTGGACTTGTTGGTGTATGTGTTGAATCAGATCAATGAATCTGGTGGATTTTTTGGCCTCAGACTGAACATGGGAAGATTTTGTCTCTGTGGTTGCAAGAAGTAGTGTAACGTCAATGGGACCCAACGGTTGGAATCCCAGCCCCACCTGAAATGGGCTATGGCCGATGGAGTTATGGAGAGCCCTTTTGTAGTTGTGTTGAACATAGGGAAGAATCTCATCCCATGTACGCATATGCTTAGATTTATACATGCATATGATTTTCACAATCATCTGATTGACAACCTTTGTCTGGCCATCGGTTTGAGGGTGGAAGGTAGTGGATTTAGTGAGCTTGGTGTCCAACAGTGACCAGAGTCTCAACCAAAATGTGTTGAGGAACCTATTTTCCCGATCAAAGATGATGGTCTGTGGTATCCCAAAATGGAACCACACTAGTTCGAAGAAGAGATTGGTAGTATCTACCACTGTGATTCTCTTCTTGTAGGCTATGAGAATGGTCATATTTGAAAACCGATCAACCACCACAATTACGCAATCATTTCCTTTCTTGGTGGATGGAAGGCCAGACATGTAATCCATTGAGATGGATTCCCAAGGCCTCTCGGGAGTAGGAAGAGGGGTGTATAAACCTTTCTTCTTGATGGCTGGCTTGGAAATGAAACATGCAGTGCAAGATCTGATATACCTGCTGACGTCCTATCAAAGTTTTGTCCAATAAAATTATTTTTGTAGAATGACCACCACTTTCTCCATGCCAAAATGGCCTTCCATCCGACTGTAGTGAGCCTCCCAAATTAACTTTGCATGATCTCTTGTAGGAACATAGAGGTGGACTAGATGGCATAATAGTTTGTCCTAAATGTAAAAATCAGTGACATTCATGCATGTACCCAAGAGATGATAGGTGGTGGTGAACTCATGATCTTGTTGATAAAGTTGGGGCCACTCAGATGCCTCTTGCCCACAGGAATGGAGCATAGTAATGAGTGAAGCCATGGGAGGTCGACTGAGATAGTTAGCAACATGATTTGTGCTCCTTATCTTATACTTGATGTTGATATGGAACTGTTGCAGGTATGTGGAACACTTCAAATGGCAGCCGTTTTGCAACTTCCCATGTGTCTATATGAACTGAAGAGGCTTGTGATCAGTGTGGATGATTGTATCCTTTCCCAAAATGTAATGTTTCCATTGAAGGCAATTTTTTACAATGGAATAAATTTCCTTGTCATAGGTTGAGTATTTACGGATAGTATCTAAGAGTGTCTCACTATGGTATGCTACTGGATGACCATGTTGAGTGAGAACTTAACCTAGAACATAGTTGGATGCATCGGTCTCAATATTGAATGGTTGTTTCATATTGGGTAAGGAGAGTAATGGAGCTGAGAAAAAGTGATGCTTAAGATCATCAAATGCTCATTTTTGTTCCTTCCCCCACACAAAATTTTCCTTGCCACCGCCCTTAGTCACATGGTTGAGGGCCCATGCAATATGGGAGAATCCCAACACAAATTGTTGGTAGAAATTTCAAGTCCCATGAAGCTCCAAATCTTGGTCAGTGTTTTTGGGGTTGGATAGTCATAGATGAATTGGATCTTATCTGGATCCACAAGTACCCCATGTTCATCAACAATGTAGCCCAAGTATTGGACCTTGTTCATGCCAAAGGATCATTTTTCCAAGTTGGCATATAGCTTGTGCTACCACATAGTGCTCAAAACCTACTAAATATGTTGCATGTGATCCTCCCAAGTTCTGTTGAAGATGACGAAGTCATATATATATACCACCACAAAAGAGTTGGTGAAGGGTCTCAATACATCATCCATCAATATGATGAAAGATGTTGGTGAATTTGTTAGGCCAAAGGGAATGACCAACCATTCGAGCAGACCTTCTTTTGATTTGAAGGTTGTCTTCCATACATCAGTCGATTTGATGGGAACCTAGTGATAGCCAAACTTTAGGTAAATCTTGCTGAATAAATTGCCCCCCTTGAGTTGGTAAAGAAGGTCATCAATTCGAGGAATTGGGTACCAGTTCCTGACTGTGATTTTGCTTAATGATCTGTAATCAATACATAGCCACTAGGTCTCATATTTCTTCCGCACCTATACAATCGGTCTTTCGCAAGGGGAGGAGTTGGGTATTAT
>JASDQU010587720.1:34661-51356 GCA_032191745.1 Picea mariana | reverse complement strand
TTAATATTTGGATAATATAATATTAATGTTCAATTTCGTTTCCACGACGCTTCAAAGTTCAAACAAACAACCGAAAAAAAATAGAAGTTACGCGGAATGCAAGACTTTGCATCGAGTGTAAGAAGAAAAAAATAGAAGTTACGTGGAATGCATACTAAGTTACCGAAATTTCACAGCATATTTCCAGATTCAGTCCATGACGGTGGTTTAAATGACAATACTATAATACTAGTGTATATCCAGATTCTAGTAAACTCTGTAGTTTGCGCGTACCAATGGATTCATTGAATGAGTTGGTGGAATTTAAAGATAAGCGAGGTTATGACTTTCTCAGCGAGTTCCTTCCCATTGACCGTTGGATCTAAGCATTCAATCAGTTCACATTTTTTTTTAAGAGGGTAGTATAGAAGTTTTTGTTGTTTTGGGATTATTTTTAAGGTTATATTTTGCTTTTCATTTTGTTTAAAATTGGATGAAGAATGATTGGATTTGCAGATTTTAGTGGCTAAGTGTGTATAATCTGAAGTGTTTTTCAGTATGCTAAACCCATTTATACATTTAGAAATGCAATTTAAACAACAAAAACTAGCTATTTTGTCCAAATTTACTTAAAACTTTGAACCAACCCATTTTTAACCTCTTTTAAAGTAGATCTAAACATCAATTTTCATTTAGTTTACATATTTCAATGGATTTAAACATCTATTTTCATTTACTAAATAATTATTAAATATTATATATATAATAGAAAAGTAATTAATATGGTGCAAATGATGATATATTACATTTTCATAGAGAAGTATGGTATGCATATTTTAATAGTCAAATTGTTGAGCAAAGATGTTCCTTATTAGTCCCTGTTGTAGGCATAGAGGGACTATAGCGATCGATAAATCGTTGACCTGGCATTAGCTTGTGCGTTGACCAGAAATATTTGCCTATTGTCTATTGTTGGAACAAGGGAAGTGAAAACATCGATTTTTATATGATAAAAAATATCATGTTTGTCAAGATCTTATTGGACAAAGGATTCGAGGTCTTATTGTCGCCTTCATTATTTCCAATATAAAATATGTTTGCATTTCCAAAGTATTTGGTAGTATATGGTCATTTTTGAATCATAAATTTTGTTATGCATTCGTCGAACGTGGATTAATGCTACCATTAATTCAAATGTTTGGTTTAGCATTTTATGCTAGGCAAATTTATGGTAATGTTTGATATGGTGGCATATCCAAAGTATGGCTTTGCAATACATTCTCTGGTATTCGAACTATTGTTACAAAAAATATATGAATTTATTTGGGATACGTCAAAGACCTGCCACATTGAATTTTTTTCTTAAATGTTTACAGTGCATTTATGACAGACTTAAATGTTCACCTAACAGGCTTGGTAGTGTTGAATGGTTACTTAACAGGCTTGTTACAAGACATTTTCTTCCGTTTTTAAAATTTATATGCTCCAGGGGCATTGTTGGTTCACTGGACCATGCTTGTTTTTTTCATGACACTAATTTCTTATTTGCATGTTCTTGTTGTTCTTGCTTGCCTGTTCGTGTTGTTGCAGTTTGCATATTTGGGTTTCTGCAGTCGCGATTGGAAGAGCCTCGTTCCTGGGGGGGTGGTTGTTGCTTGTTCCTTTCTTCGTTGTATGTTGTTTATTGTTGCTTGATTTGAATTTGCAAGGTTCCGGTCCTACGCCTGCACTTGGGCCTTTTGGTGCTTTTTGGCTAGGTTCTTATTTGGTGTTTTTTCTTGTTGCCCAAGGTTTGCAATGTTGGGATGTTGCATCTGCAGTTAGATCTCTGGTTACATTTTTTTGCACTTCTGTTTGCATAGAATACTAATAAGATAAAATAACAGACTAAAGGCGATGTAAATTGCATCTATTACGCGTTGAAACAGAGTTTGTCGGCCTAGAAATATATTTCATAGTTGTCAATGCGTTTTCCATGGATTCTATGTTACTATGGTTTCATAGTTATGAGAATGCCTTTTGTTGTGTGGGAGATATACATGTTCTCTGCTTTTACTTTCCTGTTGTAAACTACGTTTGACTCTAGTTTGTCACGTTTATGTGGTCATTCCGAGCGATCGTCGTTCGGTTGTGTGCTTAGCTAGTTTTATGGACGCGGCTTCGCGAATAGGTTCTATCGAACTATGACAGGTCGTGTTCGGTGTATACATTAGCTTTGCCGAATTAGTTTTCTTTAAAATAAGGCCTCCTGGACAGAAGAGAATGCAATTTATGAAATCATAGGTTTCCTGGACAACATAGGTTAATGATCGTGGCTTCTGGGGCTGGCGAGCTACAAAATTGGGCTTATTAAGATAAAATAACAGAGTAAAGAATTGTAGACAATGTCAAAATTGCATCTGTTATGCTTTAAAGCAGAGTTTGTCGAGATCAAAATATATTTCATAGCTGTCGATGCTTTTTCCATGGATTCTATGTTACTACGGTTTCATAGTTATGAAATTGTCTTTTGTTGTGTGGGAGATATATATTTTCTCTCCCTTTTACTTTCCTGTTGTAAACTACATTTGACTCTACTTTCTCGTGCTTCTGTGGTCATTCCAAGCGACTACAGTTTAGTTCCATCCTATGACAGGTCGTGTGTGGTCTATACATTAGCTTTCCCGAATTAGTTTTCTTTAAAAAAAAAACTCTTGGACAGAAGAGAATGCAATTTATGAAGTTATAGGTTTCCTGAACAACATAGGTTAATGATCGCGGGTTATCAGGGTGGCAGGCTGAAAATTGGGCTTATGTTCTTTCGTGCCCTGCAAATAGCACGGAGAGTTCCACGATCATTCTAACCGATCGTCGTTTGGTTGCATACTTAGCCAGTTTTATGGATGCGGCTTGGCGGATAGGTGGTATCAAACTATGGTGTATACATTAGCATTTCTGAATTATTTTTCTTTAAAGGAAGGGCTCCTGGACAGAAGACATTGAAATTTATCAAATTATAGGTTTCCTAGACAACATAAATTAAACATAGGAAATATGTAATTTTGTAAAGTAGATATATAAAGAATGCATGAAGCCCTCGTCCCATACTTAGCCAGTTTTTGCATCGCGGGTTCTCGGGGTGGGCAGCTGAAAATTGAGAATCGGAGAGTTCCCCGATATACAAATTGACCATCAGACTTACGGACTATTTGAATTTGAAGGCCGTCATGTCCAAAAAAATTAGCATTGTCGAAATAGTTTACTTTATGTACGTCATTTTACATACCCTGGTGGACAAAAAAACACACAAAAAAAATAGTAGGCATTTTTGGGATCACAGGTTCTCGGGCTGGCAAGCTCTAGCTTTGGCCACTGTTGTTTTGTGTCCTACAAATAGCATGGATGGTTCCTTGATATACAAATAGACAATCGAACTTGCTAACAATTTGAATTTTAAGGGCTCATGTGCAAAAAAAATAGCGTTCTCGAATTACTTTTCTTTACGTACGTTCTACATACGTTCGTCGACAAAAACTGAAAAATAGTAGTAACGTATGTTACATAGGGCTCCATCCCCTCTACATTCAGCGCTTCCCAATACACATTAAATATGCTTTCAAAAGTCAGAATCGACCAGACAGGTTCAAAAAGATGGGCTTTAATAACTAGAAAGCTCGAGGACATTTTCCATTAAAATAAATAGATAGGATAATATTCAACCCTTCCTTGTTTTTTATTTTGAACAGGCAGGGATGGTTGAAGACTCAAACACAGCGTAGTTCTGCGGTTATTAGATACTCAATTCACATTCTCGCTATGGCTTCTGCTAATGAGTTGTCCATCATATATGACCTTCCTTCTAGGTTGTCAGATGTTTTTTCCCCTTTACTCAAATAATAAAAATGTCATTGAATTTGAAGAACATTGAGTACTAAAGTGCCTTACCTATGAAAGCACCTTTTTGCCAGCATTTTGAATTTGTGATTTTTTTTTTTCTTCTGCAGTTTTAGTTTTCTTAAAAGCTTCAGCATAGTTCACGAAGGTGTCGCCCATAGAGGGCTTGACGTCATGCCACTCTTTAATATTGTGCATTTCGAAATGATGGGATTTAATAACTGAAAATCTCAAAGAAATTTCCCATTAAAATAAATAGACATGCGAATATTATGGGATCTGGTAATTTCTTTTTGCCTGCATTTTGAAGTTGCGAAAATAGTGGGTTTTTTTTTTTTTTAACGCAGTTTTAGTTTTCTTAAAAGCTTCAGCATAGTTCACGAACGTGTCACCCACAAAGGCCTTCACGTCATGTCCCTCTTTAATATTGTGCATTTCGAAATGATGGGCTTTAATAACTGGAAAGCTCAAGGACATCTGCCATTAAAATGAATAGACAGCTGAATTTTATGGGATCTGGTAATTTCTTTTAGCCTGCATTTTGAATTAGCGAAAATACTTTTTATTTTAGTTTTTTTGCTTCTACAATTTTAGTTTTCTTAAAAGCTTCAGCATAGTTCACAAACGTGTGACCTACAGAGGCCTTCACGTCATGTCCCTCTTTAATATTGTGCATATCTTAGATGTCAGATTTGAGAATCTGCTCGGATATGGGAATTTTAATACGTGTTGCTAGTCACTATTCAGTGTACATATTCAAAAAGATTGGCATTAATAACTGAAAATATCAAGAACATCTTTCATTAAAAGGAATCAACACAAAATGTGTGGAAGACCATCGAGCCTTGCTTTTAAATACTTATTTCCATTTCTCTCTATCATCAAAGAGTTGCGCTTTAGGGTGCCTTCGTTCTAATGTTCCTGGTCATGGACATGTAAGACAACTTAGAGATGCGATCGAGGGGCTGATGAAAGAAGAGAGACTGGTTTTATGTGACGTGAGCTTTGAGTAAAAAAAAAGTATGTTATACAAGAGAAACTCAGAGAGGACAAAAAAAAAAGAACAAGTATGTTTTGTGTTCTCCCTGTGTTCGATGCTTTGGTTGGTTGAAAAGGCTGCCTGGAAATTTGTTTGTTGAACTTATTTGTTTTATTGCTGGGAATTGTAATGGATTTTTAGGTCACCTGCAATATAGTTCTTCGTTTAAGTATATAGCTTCTTCCAACAACATGGATTTGGTCACTGTATCGAATTGTAGAGATTGCACAAGTATTTGTCTTCCTCGGAGGCTGGTAACAGAATCTATATGGGTGGATAAAACAACATATTATCACTACAAGAGTTTCTATTTCATACTTTGATGACCTGCATGTGGCTCTGGTAGCCGACTTGACAGAAATCCATGTTCTTTGTCAAAGTTTTTTCTGTTTCCTCTGGATGAAGTTGCAGAGTCCACATATTAGGTGTTACCTCCGAACATTCCAGACCTTTCTGTGGGTCGCCATACCTCGCCCGCTATGAGGAAAGATATATTCTGATGCATTCTGGTGCATTTTGTAGCATTTGATGCACTTTCCACACCTCAGCTACCCAAAGAATTTATGTACCTGAACAGATTTTCATTTTTCATCTGGGCTAGACGTTTTTTCCAATTTACTATAATAAAACAAAGAAGTTCCACATACAAATCATCAGGCAGGCTTCTCAACCAAGCAAACGATCGAATATAGAAAGAATACCAGTCACTATATACTTGAATTTTTTTCCCCTGCCTTAACTATTGTGACATAAAACGACTCAATTCACTTTGAAATCGGCCTGAATCACATTTCTAAGTTGTATCGGATGTGAATGCTCATGAACATTGCAAAGAAAACACCTTAAACCCAAACTTTTCGACGGCAGAAGGAAATTAATACTTGACAAAGAATGGAATGTTGAATAAGCAACCATTGTAAGCATGCCATATATGGAAGAAACAAGGTATTCAAAAAACTAGGATAGATGTACTTCACAACACCGATTAAGTACAAAAACCAAAATCGATATTCAACTCGTTTTTTATGAATAAAGAGTTTGAATGTCAAGAAAAGTGTGAAGAAGCTTCATCAATGTACATATCTTTAATTGGTCGACCACAAGCGAAATCACAATCGTTGTCGCAAATAGCCTCAACTGTATTTTGTAACACATCTTATTTGAATATAGAATAATTTTGGTTTATTTCTTAATAGTATTTTCCAATTTCTGGTATTTGTTTTAATTGTATTTTGTACCTTCTTCCCCTGTGTCGTTAAACATGAAGGACAATATTTTCTTTCTGCTGCTCACTACTTCAATCTAAATAAAACCTGGTCTGTTATTTCTTTACATTTTACATTTAAAAATACTTTTTCATAGGCCATACTAATGTGGCGTCGACTATGTATTTAAAGAAAGAAATTGGAGGACATGTTCTGATCTCATTCTTCGGGTTCTGTAAATAGAATGAATTCATGAGTTACAACAAGGCAGTTGAACTGTTGACGCAATGTTCCCGTGAAGTATGTTGGATAAATTGCATCTTGTTCTATTTGATAATATACGTGCATATATACTAATATCAATACTAATGGTAAAAATACAAAAAACTTCCTCTTCAGCAAAGCTTAGGCAATTATGTTTGGGATTGCGGTATTTAACAAATATGTCTAGTGTTCCATCATATACATCTTGCAGCCTAGGAGTTCCGTAGTTTGCAATTTATGCTTTAATTACTTAAAGTCACACCAAATTTTGATTTCCTTTAATTTAATTTAGATATTGATGTTTATGGAGAGTCGTCGCTTGTCGATGTCATTGCAACGAATACAAGATGAATAGATGATAAGGAATTTATGTCGTTGAGACCACAATGCAAATTCATGTTTCTTGTTGTGCTATTTACATCTTGCAGTCAAAATTTTCCTGGTTTCAACAAAATTTGCGAGCCGAAGAGCATCTTGCAAATTGGGAGATCATTTGCATTTGAAATAGAAACAATCTATTAATATATATTAGTATGAATACTATTCAGATAAATATGAAAACTTTCTCCATTGATAGATACTAGTATGAATACTATTGAAATAGATATCAAAACTTTGTCTTGGCCAATACTTAGCCAGTTATCTGGACACCAGGCCCCGGGTTCGCGGTATCCAGCACCTATGTCCCCTGTTTCGTCATATACATGTTGCAGGAAAAGAACTTCAACAATGTGCACTTAATTATTTTATTAGTGAGAAGCCAGCAGAGGTTCAAAAACATTGCCATTAATAAACAAAAAAAAAAGGTTTTCCCGACTCTCAGATACTTATCTCTTTTCCCATTTTTCTTTTCCCGTTTATTATGGCTTTCTAGTTTTATACTTAGTCATCTTTCTATGTACGGCGGGATGACATGTCTTCATCTCCATCTATATCCTCGCAAGACGTATCTGACCAACCGTTGCTCCATTCCATACTTAGCCAATTTTATGCCCGTCATTGCGAGGCCGACACCTGCGAGCCCAACTGCTTATTGTTCCGCTATATACACCTTGCACTGAAAACATCTGTGATCTACAATTCTACCGCGGGTTCCTTGTATACATTAACTTTGTTCAAAGTATTTGTTGTTGATATGCATACCTAACAACTTCGCGTCCTTCCTGAAATACATCAACAATGGTCTTAATAGTGACAAGTGGAAACAGTGGTACGAAAGATACTTCCGTGATCTGCAATTCATGCCTTGACATCTCCATCTATATCCTCGCACAACGGATCCGATCGACCACTTTTCCTTTTCATACTTAACCAATTTTATGCTTGTTGCTGCAGGGATGCCACTTGCGAAACAAGCTACTTATCGTTCCGCTATATACATCTTGCACTCAAAACATCTGTGATCTACAATTCCACCGCGCATTCCTTGTATACATTAAGTTCATTCAAAGTATCCGTTGTTGCTTTCTATCCCCAACAACTTCGCGTCCTTCCTTATATACATCAGCAATGCTCTTACTAGTGGTAAGTGGACACAGTGGTACGAAAGATACTTCTATGATCTGCACTTTATGCGTTAACTGGTGAGAAATCAGCAAGCATTCACAAGCATTTGCATTAATAAGAAAACACTAGATGTTCTTCTGCGAGATACTTGGTTCTTTTTCCCTTCTCTTCTTCTCGTGTATTATCTAGAATTCCACTGCGAACTTCTCCATCCTTTTCCCCTTATTTTGTTCCTGTGTATTATGGGACTATAAAATATGGACATGATATTTCATAAAACATGTACAAATTATGCATTCCATACCTAGCGACATTTTGGATCGCGGGTTCTCGGTCGGGAGGGCAGGCTCAAAATTGGGCCTCCATTGTTTCGTTCCCTACAAATAGCACCCCGAGTTCCGCGATATACAAATTTACAAGCGCACCTGCGGACTGGCTAACTGAATATTGCACTGTTATTGTTCTGTGTCCTCCAAACAACGCTCCCAGTTCTGCGATATAGAAAGTGACAGACGGAGTGCAGGACTGGCGAGGTGGAGATTGCCATTGTTTACAGATGCTAATCCCTATGAAGTATCTAACAGTATCTAAAAAATTATTTTAGTTTTTATTTTTTCCCTGTATAACAGTATCTAAAAAATTATTTTGAATACTAAAATAGCTCTTAGTAGTGACAACTGGACATAGAGTTAGGAATCAATTGGGATTGCACTCTCTGCAATATACAAATTGACTACCGGATTCCGACATCGTCCGCTCTTCCATGTTACAGATTATGCATTCCAATGTTCAGAGCGATACAATTAGAAGGTCCAGGCCTCGCCTCCTTTGCAGACACTTTCTCAGCCTATTTTGGATCCTCCTATTTCTCGGTTCATGAAATATGAAGCTCCAGTGTTGGCAGGTTGACATATGTTTATCTCCATTTATATAATCAGACAACGAATCCGACCGACCGCTATTGCTTTCGATGATTTCGATGTTTTCCATTATATACATATTCCACTCTAAATTTCCATGATCTACAATTCCACTGCTAACTACTCTATTCTTTTTCCCTTTTTTTTCTTCCCGTGTATTATGGGACTATAAAGTATGCACATGATATCTTATAGAGCATGTACTAATTCCCATGGTATTTTATAGAGCATGTACAAATTCTGCATTCGATATCTAGCGACATTTTGGATCGCGGGTTCTCGGGCGGGCGGGCTCAAACTTGGACCTCCATTGTTCTATGGCCTACAAATAGCACCCACAGTTTCGTGATATACAAATTGACAAGAGAACCTGCGAAGTGGCTGACTCAACATTGCACTTCCATTGTTTCATGTCCTCCAAACAATGCTTGCAGTTCCGTGATATATAAATTGACACACAGAATGCAGGACTGGCGGGGTGGAGATTGCCATTCTTTAGGGATGCTAGTCCCTATGAACTATCTAACAGTATCTAAAAAATTATTTGAATACTAAATTATCTCTTAGTACTAACAACTGGACACAGAGGTACAAAACAGTTGGGATTGCACTCTCCGCAATATACAAATTGACTACCGGATTCTGACATCGCCCGCTCTTCCGTGTTACAGATTATGCATTCAAATGTTTGGAGCAATACAATTAGAAGGTCTGGACCTCGCCTCCTTTGCAGACACCTTCTCAACCTGTTTTGGATTCTCCTGTTGTCGGGTTCACAAAATCTACAATTCCAGCGCGGTCACTCTACCACTGCTCACAAATGTTTCAAAGTATCTCTCGCTGCCTTCCATCCCCACTAACTTCTTGTTCTTCTAGTTGTCCTACCATATCCTCTTCGTTGTTACGCGTATTGCACTCAAAAAGTTCTGAGACATACAATTTGACCCTCGTGTCCTCACCCTCAATGCTTATACGTTGCAACCCTGTTTTGTAGCTGTCTTTTTTCCCCTGCCCGCGACCTTCGTACTTTCTTACTATGCGATTAGAAACCTTTCATGCTAACAGCTGACCATGCAGGAACCCTTAACATTGTCATTAATGGCCGAAAACCTCGAGGAGATCTCCCATTATTAGGCATTAAACCAAGATGTGCGGAGAGTTATTTTGTCCCTTTCGATTGTTCATCTCCAACACGCGTCCTCGTGTTGGGCCGCTCAAGAAATCTACAATGCTTCAACACTCATTGTAATATCCAACGTGTTGGCATTTCTATGTATGTAATTAGTATTGTTTAATGTTAACAACTCATCATGCAACATCCATCCAAATTGTCATTAATCAACGAAAGTCTCGAGGACATCTCCCATTCACGCGCTTTTGACCAAAATTTGTGCAGGGTTATATTATCCTTTCCAACTTTTCATTTCATTCATCGTCTGGAAAAAATAAACATTCTTGTAGACTTATGGCACCAGGTCAACAACTGTTTTGTGGAGATACAGTAAATACGTTCGCACAACAAGACCAGATCTTTCAGTGGTCCAAGGCATACTTTTACTATTCATCCCGTTCCGCCCAAAACGAAGTGATTTGGACCTCTGGAATCGCTCGTGCAGGCTGCGTTCCTAAGGTTTTTGACTCTAAGGAGGTGGTCTCTTAGTGAGCCGAAAAATATATGACAGGCCAAAGAATTATTCCACTGCGTGACCATTCTCCTGTTTCTTTGTCGCCTCGGCTCTTCCGCGAGATGTTAAAATTGTCGAACCCAACATTGACGTTCAAAGGACAAGACTGTAAACAATTTCTAGAAAAAAATCATAACGGGTTAGACATCTTAGCGGACTTCCTCGAAGACCCGACAACAGGTCCTGAAGATATCACAAGGCTGCAAGTAAGTTCCTTTAGAAATCCATTCCTAGAAATTGCTTGGTTGGTTACAAGAATAACGAGACATGTGTCCACAACAAGTATTTCCCATATAATTATTTATATTTTGTATTTCACAGTCAAGGAAAAATACATTTTCGATTGGGGGAAGCTAATTTCGATTGATCTCTGCTCCCAGTTGTCACGATTCAAAGAATCAAATCAATTTTATATGTCATCCTACTTGATTTTCGCAATTGTGTATTGTTGTCTGTTTCCAAAACTTTCTCTTTCCAATAAAATAAACTGTGGATTCGACCCAGTAACATTCTAGCACGAGGCACTGTGGAGACACAAGGCCTCCTATTGTTTCTATGAAGTTTTTAATGTTTTTGTCTAAGTTTTCAAAGATTTATTGTTAGGCAAGGATGCTCTGTGGATGTCTGTCTAGGCAACCAAGTTTTTGAACAGGACGGGCACACTTGAGCAATAGGAAAATCATAGTTTCCTCATGGTCTTTGGCTCTAAGGAAAATCATGCCTTCCTTCCATGCCACATCATGGACAAGATGTTTGTTGCAGAAATAGCAAGGCAATACAACCACTGGTTGCAATTTTTCCATGACAAGAAAAAAAAATAGTTAATTCCTCTGCCCTGGAAAGTCGGAGACTTCGTGTGCAGAAACATCAACAAGATTGACGAGTTTTTCGCCCATTTCAAGAAATTGAACCTAACGTACGCTAAAAGGCTAAAAGGGTTCGACCCTAATGGAATTTTTCGAGAACATTTACTAGGTGTTGGCTTTAACACCTCTTTTATCCATACACACCTGACCCAAGATAGGAACAGTGTCGACAACAATCCTGCTTCTACCGATTGCGACGTAGAGAGATTGCAAAGAACCACTGAATTGTACAGACAACATGGAAAAGTATCTGGTGAGAAGAGTACCCAATCCCCCGCCAGCACTCCCAAGAGCACGACATCACGGAGCATAGCTTCGACGGTCCACCCCAGTAAGAAAGAAACCCATAAACCTTCAAACGGAGGAGGAGATAAGAACCCTCCTCGCATAAATATTGATAGTTTTCATAAAATTCCACTGGCGAAGAAGAGAAAAAACAATGGAGGGCAGGTGGAGGAACCCCAAATTGAAAGTGGAAAACTGTAACTTGAAATTGAAGTCGAGCACATGCAGAAAATTGGGTCGTCTGCGGTGGAAATATTGGACACCGACTTTTTGGACATAGATGAATCCTTTGTAATCCAGAGCGTTATTTTTGACGGCCAATCTAAAAGTTTGGTATTTGAAAAGAGAGATGTAACAAACAAGAAAGGCAAATCTCGCATAGAGATTAACTTTAGCGAAATGTCATCATCCCAAATCTTCCAATTTCACCAGGGAACCGGTGAGATTCTTCATGATTCCATTCGAGGAATTGAGACAGAAAATGCCAATATGAAACAACGCCTCAATGAATTTGAGCAAGATTTCCTTGCAACCCTAGAATTTGCCAGTCCTTTGGCAAAAATCGTGCCTGCTACCACTGCAGCGAAGATGAAAGTATCCTCTACCCTCCTTGCATGCTCTAGAGCCCTTGTAGAGAATAATATCAACAAAAGAATGCAGGTAGTTATTGAATCCTGGGAAACATTGCAAATTTTAGTTTCTTTCGGAAAGAAGGCCAATGGTTTGCTGGAACAATTGGAGACGGATTTAAAAAATGAACAACTTTTATGTGATCAGGTACTGACCTCTTTTTCCAAATATGCCAACAACACGTTAGAACTGAAAAGAAGACAGGAGAAACTCCCCTCGCCAAAGCGCACCAAAAAAGTAAAAGCATGCTGGCAAAAGAAAGTTGACAACCTGCAGCTCATTGTCAAGTCATGTAAACAAGTCATATCAGAAAAGGAAGATTTATTCACAAGCCTGCTCCAACTGGACTTAGCTGGAACTACCAACAAGGTTCAAGATCCTAACTAATTCTCAAATCCTTGTCAGTCACCAAAGAAGCCTTCAAGGAACAAGTTGATATTTTAAAGGGGTTGTCTTTCGAAAAATTTTACAGCATAATTGAACATCGTCTAGATGAGCACGAGCGTCGGGTACTGGACTATGTCTCACATAATGAAGAAATTGAACAGACTCTGCATAGCATTTCAATGGATCTAAGGAAATTAGAAAATGACCTTTACGACATAGAAATACAGGATGGAAGCAACATAGCCCCCATGAAAAGCTACATCAAATAATGGTTCCAAGAGAGAATGGACGACCTTGTCCAGGAAGGGCAAGAACCGGTCAACAGGACTACAATGCCCATCGACAAAAGCAACAAAAACGCATCGGCTTCATAGGAAGTTTATACTGTCATCTTGTTTTGTTTATCAATCTAGTTTAAGTCTATGCTGTCATCTTCTCTTCTTTATCAATCCACTTATGTCCTCTTTCAATAAAAAATTGTAACCAAACACTCTTAACTTCCAATTTCTTCTTTTCAGGTCTTCCTCTCTATCGTCGTGCACTTCTTTCAATGTTCCTATTTCTTGTACTTATTTCTTTTTATGGTCTGCGAGAGCCCCAATCCCAGTCTATATGACAAACGCATTTAAATTTCCAGAAACATGTAACAGACATTATTATTTTTTGATAAATTCCAAAGAAAACTGATTCGATAATGCCCTTATTGTATACTAAATTTTGGGTTTCCAGGAACCTTTCTTGTTTGTTCCAAATAAAACTAATTCGGATATGCTACATTTCTTATCTCCTATTGTATGCTAATTTTTTGGTCTTCAACGACGTTGATGTAATTTTCCGAGATATGTAACATACATTATTTATTTTATAATAAGTTTGTATTATATAGTTCACAATGCCGCTTCTCAATTTGTATATCGTGGAACTCTCGATGTTGTTTGTAGGGCACGGAACAACAGAGACCCATTTTTTAAACCACTAGCGTGAGAAGCACGATCCAAAAAGTGGTGAAGTATGGAATGACCCCTCCCTGCATGCTCTATAAAATGTGTACAAAGAAAACTAATTCGACAATGCTATATCTTTTTTGTCCAAGAAAAGCCTTAGTTTTAAAGCAAGCTAACTCGGGAAAACGTTATTACTATTCTATTGTATAACAGACATTAATTTTTTGCAAATTTCTATAGTCCGTAACTCCACCTGTCATTTTGTATATCGCGGAACTGACGGTGCTATTTGTAGGCCAAGGAACATCAGAGACTCAATTTTGAACCCGCCAATTTCCAGAAACATGTAACAGACATTATTATTTTTTGATAAATTACAAATAAAACTAATTCGACAATACCTGCGATCCAAAAACTGGCGAAGTATGGAATGACCGCTCCCTGCATGCTTTATAAAACGTGTGCAAAGAAAACTAATTCGGCAATGCTATATCTTTATGTCCAAGAAAAGTTTTAGTTTTAAAGCAAACTAAACTCTGCCTGTCATTTTGTATATCGTGGAACTGTCGGTGGTATTTGTAGGCCATGAAACATCAGAGGCCCAATTTTGAACCCGCCAACCCGAGAACCCGCGATCCAAAAACTGGCTAAGTATGCAATGAGGGCTCCTTGCATCCTCTATAAAATCTCTTCCCCATACTTTATAAAAGTAGAAATTTCGTATGTATAAAACTAAATATCTACTTTATACAAGTACATATTTCGTATGTATAATTTTTTTATTTGTGATGAATTTCTATAGTCTGTAACTACACTCCTCCATTTCCATATCACAGAGAACATCAGAGGCCAAATTTATGTATCGCGGAACTGTCGGTGCTTTTTGTATATCGCCAGCCCGATAACCCGCATTCCATTACAAAAGTACATATTTCCTATGTATAAAAATATTTCAATGTATTTCAACTTTCTAGCCATGTGTCTGTACTAGGTCGCATTTACTCCCATCCCAACCTAGCAGGGACTCCGCTGCCATGCAGCCTTGTTTTACAAAATCTCATATATCAATTTGATTTAGCTATAACTTTTTGATCTAGTTATAACTTTAAAATTATTAACTATTCAATCAGTTCACACATCTCCCATGAAATCCAAACATATTTTTTTCATTTTATAAACATTATACATCTAATAACAAAGTAATAAATGTTGTATAGACTATATTATATTTGCTTATTATTAAATATAATTAAAATTATATAGTTAAATTTAAAGAATTTCAAATCTAAATATGTATATTTAAACTTATACAATATTTTTTTACTATTCAAATAAATATATGTTAATTAGAATACAATAATTATCAATATACATCAAAATAATAAATATTATATAAATTAAGTTAATACTTTGTACTATATGTGTTATACTATAACATATATAATATATGTATAATAATAAATATTTTATAATTCAAATAAATATATGTTAGTTAGAATGCAGTAATTATCAATATACATCAAAATAATAAATATTATATAAATTAAGTTAATATTTTGTACTATATGTGTCGTGTTATATTATAATACATATAATATATGTGTAATAATAAATATTTTATAATTTAAGTTAACAGTTGGAATAATAATAATAATAATCTTTTTTTAAGATCACAGCCAAGCCAACACACCAAATTGGTGTATGAAACCCTCTTATTTATGAGACAAGAGAATAATATAGACAATGCAATTTGAAACATTTTAAATTTGATTATATATATTTTATAAACAATTTATGACTTAATCAATCGTATATATTTTATTTTATTTAATATTTATTACTTTATTATTAAAAGTACAATATCTATCTTAAAATATTATTAAATTTAATTTATTACATATTGAATATTAAACTTACCAATCCCAACATTGAAATCTGGAGATGGGGATTCAACTTATAAATCTAATTATTAAATTTTTATTAAAAACAATAAAAATGAAAAATGGTTACTTTAAATTAAATTCAGTAAATGCTCAACCATATTATAATCTACATTTCATTTAAAATGAAAATAGATAAACTAAGAAAAGATAACAAATCATTCTTAACTGGATTGCAGGTTCTAATTATTCAAGAATCCAACCAAAAGTCAACAATTCACTGGACTGTAGATTGCAGATTCTAATCATCCGAGAATCCAACAACAAAATCAAACTCAACGATTAACAACAAAGTCAAAGTCAAAGTCAACGATTCACTTTGTGTTGAACCCAATTCTACAATCTGGTTACGGTCAGGGGCTGACGGACACGGCATACCAAGGAAGAAAGTGTAAATCATATTTTCCACAAAAACTGTAAATGCAATTAGTTACAGTGCACTTCATTCAATTGTACCAATAATAGACATGGCAGAAGATTTCCAAGTACAACACCAACATGCTTGCCAGTATTTACATCTAAATTTCATTTCATTTGCAATGGAGAAGTAATAGCCTGGTATGATATGAAAGAAAACAATCCATCAAAACCCTAACATTAATTAATATGCGACTATTTCTCTGCAGATCTGACTTCCTGGCCTGTCCTGGATGATGCAGTATTTCTAACCTTGGGAACAAATTCTGATCTGATGAATCTGAACAAACCCGAGAATGCTGATTATATCTCTCATATTGTTTTTATGGTGAAGAGTCGTTCAATATATCTTCTCAAATAAAATTATTTTATATTCTAAGGAACTTGCAAAACGAAAACCTAAATTCAAATGTTTAAAAACTAGCACAGCTGCAAAGTGGCTGGTGAACGTGGAAAGCTTTTGGCTGGTCCAGAAAATGAAATGCATCTCTGAATTTGGCACGATAATATCAAACTTGTCTGTAATAAAATCTTAATCTTTGTTAATCATTAAGTGGCAATCAGCTAGCCACTATAGTAAATTTTAAATATGATCAAGTAAAAGTAAAAAAATAAACATGTACACTGATGCTTTTATAATAGTGAAGAAGTTAGTGGTTGAAATCACAACCATTGATTTATTGGGACGACTAAGAATATTTCATCAATATTTAATCTTGTCCATACAAAACTGATTAAACACTAAAAACCTATTA
>JASDQU010587719.1:33490-54478 GCA_032191745.1 Picea mariana | reverse complement strand
TTTAATCCCAACAATCTATATCATCATGTCCTACTGACTTACAAAATTTGCAATATAAGTTTTGTGGGTGTGTGAACATACTTCTTCATGTAATGGAATTCACCTGGGCAATGTCGATTTCTGCATACTTCACACTAGGGCAATGTGACTTGCTTCAAGGGGCTCGGAGGTCCTGAAGCCCAATATTTATGAGATACAAGGCAATTTTTCTTATCATGGTATTCTGATCTACATTTGACACACCAGATATCTTCTCTTTTTTCCTTTCCCTTATCCTTCATTATGTCCTCAACCTGCAAAGACAAACTAGTCAACTGACTCAAGATCTAGCTCATACCTGAGATGGATTCTCCTATAGGGGTTGATTCAAGTTTCATGGTGACCTCTAGCACCTCATACTGTGAAGCAATTTTATGTTGCATCAGAGGAACTCTGATGTGTGGTAGTAGCACAACGATGAACCATTCCTTGTTCTACTCGTCTGGGATATTAAACGTTTGATCAAATTCCCAGATAGGTTCAAAAACCTTATGTTTGATCTCTTTCATCTTTGTAATACATTGTGAATCTGATTTGGGTTTCTTGAATTCTGAAATCAATGCATCTGTGATCTCATTTAGTGGTTGGGGTTGTGCAAGCCCTTGGACAAGCTTCATTTACAAGCTCAATGCATGATCTCTAAGAGTAGTGATGAATTGGGTCCTTTTGACAGCCTCATAAGTAACATTCTTAATATTCCAATCAGCTTCACACATGAACCAATGTTGATCCAGATCTTCAGATCCATTCCCTTAAAAGATAGGGAACCTCATATCATCCACCATAGATCTTCCTGGGGTTCCTGTCTAAGTATATGTTGAACTGCTAGTAATGGTACTCTGAGGACTCTAGGGGTTTTGACTATTCTGATTACTTAGGGTTCTTGAAACAACAGGAGGATTAATGATACTTACTCCTGAATTCTGTGCAGTTCTTGAGGTTTCTGGCTCATTCTGGTGAAGTTTTTCAGCTGCTTCTTCCTCTATCCTAGTGGGTTCTCGATGTTCTTCATCTATTAGATCTGCCTCTTATCCACTATAGAAACCCTCATCCCCATAGTTATTCTTGATCAGGTTCGCAAGGTGGACTCCTCTGAACACTCTCCCACTGCACATATGTCCAACTCCTATGTTATTGTTGCTATCTAAATTCTTGAACATTATCTTTTCAAAATTCAACCAATCTACTGTATCTTCAAGATGTTCTTTTCATGCAAGAGCATCTTGATCCTTAGTTTTAGAAACTATAAAAATTTCCCTGTGGGTCCTTTGAAAAAATATCTCTCAGCTTGGCTATACTATTCTACTCTATCAACAACAAATTTAGTGATGTACACTCCAGTGGTGTTATCGAATCAGTGATCTACATCTCAGGATATGGCATTATCGAATCTTTTAACCTTCTGGATCAGTGTTGAAGTCTATACCACATGAGATCTAGGTCTTATCTCGGCCTGGGTATCTACTAATCTAGCCAACCACTCAGACAACTTTAGATGGATTCCTCCAAAAAATATCTCATTAATGTCAATGAATATGTATCTTTGTATCCAATATTCAGTACTCAGCTTAGGGTTCTTATTCTGGGCTTTAGCAAAATCCTTCTCCTGATCTTCTATCCACTTTTGAATCTTTGTCTTTGATGGGAACCACCTAGACATTCCTTCAAAAAGATTCTTATCTCAGCAATGGAACAATTTTTTAGCATGAGGGCAGACCTAGGGTTCAGCTCCAAGAGCGCACCAAAAAGACCTAGCTACTGTCCCTTTCGGAAACAACTATGAAGTAGATGCAGTCTCACCTGAAGAAGCTATGAGGGGGTTGTAGGACAGAGATGTCTACAACCAAGGGAATATCAAGAGGCTCTCAAAACAACATCATAATCATCATATATCAGTTTCCTTCTTTTAACTACTCCTCACAGTTATAGATCTACTCTAACACAGCTATGCAATAAAAAAATAACAATGAAAGAGATCAACACATCAATCACACACACATAAAACCATACATACATGGTTCGCCCTCTTTCTAGGGCTACATCCACAAAAATGCACTTGATATTTATTAATATAAAACATACAGTTTTGATCTGCGCTCTCAGCTAGAATATCTTCCTTCCTCTTCCTCTCTTTCTCTCCCCTTCATGTGAACCCAGCTGCAGGACTTGACCTTCACACACAACTGAAGATCCTACAATACCAGAAAGATCTCTCTCTCTGCACTTCTCTCTTACAATATAATGTTCCCTCACAACAACAATAGAACTGGCTCAACAACAATATTGTACCAACCCCAACCAAGCCCTTTATACCTTTATTTATACATTATAATATCCCACCGATAGTCTTAGGTCGAAACCTAAGTGTCAAAACCCTAGATACCAAAACCGTAGGTGACTAAAACCCTAGGTCAACTTGACCCGCTTTTCCCAGGCTTCATAAGCTTGTCTTTCCTTTCTTCTTGTGTGGTGTTAACGATGTATTTTCCCTCTTGTTGTTCTCTCCTCGATCCATTTTCCTTGATTATTTTTTATCCTCGATCCTCTCATCCAATGACTTTCTTTTTCGTACTTCACTCCATCTTTTCTTCTCTTTTGCTCACTTCGCCCCATTAACAGTTACTGTGTCTTCTGTCAAGTGTGCATTCCACCTTTTCTTCCTTGATATTCTCTTCATTCAATAACCAAGGGCCAACGGGGTCTCCATTAATGTACCAGACAGAGGTTCTTTAACTCATGACTAACAAAAAAGCTTCCGACTTCATATTGAATTAATGGGAGAGAGGATGATTCCTTTAAGGCACTTTATGCAGGATTATCACACCTTGTTCATTGTTTAGTTAATGCATGACTTATAATTTTTTATCAGTAATCTTTGTTTTTGAAAGAGACAGTTATGATAAGGATAACCGAGAGTTAAATACAATCAGTGCTCACAAGACCTTGCTTCGGCCAGTTAAAGTAACGCATGATCATCGTTTTGTTAGGCCTATTTTTCTTTAACTTATGGTTACATGTTTTGATCATTTAGGTCTTAAACTTTATCAATTACGTAGGTACGTTTATTTTGTATTGTCCATTAGGGTTCGTTCATGTGCGCTATACATAGTGGTTGAAGCTTAGAAATGAGTATAGTACTAAAGGTCCTAAGTTTGAAACAAATACATATAGGATAGTATTATGATACTAGTAACATTGAAGTCGTTTGAAGGTCAATATTTAAAGTGTGAGAAGCGATATTAATAAATATGAAGAAGTTAATAAAAACGATTATTACCTACCTATGTTAACTATAAGCTTTCCAGAATGAGTTGTTTAAATAAAAAGTAGATTTAATGTTCCTCAAGAAAAACAAAATTATGGGTAATTTGTGGTACATTACATATGGTATAAGAGAAAAGGTTACAACACTTGGACCTTAAACAGGGCCAAAACATTTTCTTAGCACAGATTTTCTATTAATGTAAAAATAACAAAATCATTACTGTTACAAGAAGAGGTCAAAAAAGGGCCTCCAAGAATTCAAGTCCTGAAGCAAAAAAAGGGGACAACTCTTCCAAAGGGACACCTTCAGTAGAAGATAAGACAAAAATAGGAAGAAAAACGAAACCAGTGGACCATCTTGAGGGAGAGTTTAAGAAAATCAAACCATCTACATTTGATGGGGAATCCATAACATGGGAGGAAGCTAAAGCATGGTTATTAGACATAAATAATTATTTCTAGATCTATAATTATTCCAGCAATATGAAGGTCACAATGGCCATCTACAATCTGAAAGGAAAAGCTAGCATGTGGTGGCAGGACCTGAAGTTGGCCAAGGGCCTAAAGGAAAAATTGATGGAGTGGTAACACTTTAAGAAATAATTTAAGAACCAATATTTATATGAAATTTACTATGAAAGAAAAACCAAAGATATTTATGAACTACGAATCAGTCGAATGGCTATGGATGACCTGATAAACAAATCCCTGGAATTATTAAGGTTTGTGCCTTATATCTGAGAGGACAAAGTAAAAATCCAGTAGTTCCTAAGCTGTTTATTGTAGTCCTATAAGGACATAATTGAATTCGATAATCCCATGTCCTTGAGTGAAGTTTTTAGGAAGGCCCGAATGTGTTACGACCAATACAAACAGTGGTTGGAGTTTCCCAAGGCGTGGAAAGACAAGAAAAAAGATCGTATGAATCAACGGAAGAAAGGATATCAACCAACCCCTTTCTAGAACGCAACAAAGAGTTTCCCAAGAAGAGATTTTCACACCAATAAGAAGAACACACAAGGAGATGATAAACTAATCAATATGGGCACAAAGAAGTTTGGGGACAACTCGAGGGAATCGTTAAAATGATGGGAATGTGGAGAACCTCACTTGAGGAGGAATTGTCTGCATTTGACTTCAGAAGCCAGGACTACGTTTCACAATATACAAGAAGCCTTTACTATGGGGGATGTAGGAAAAATATTACATCAGATCGATGTAGTCGGGGATGGTCGACAAGCTAATCACTAGTCCACTGTAGTGGAAATTGACGGTAAAATTAACAATACTCGTATTTCTGTTTTAATTGATCCTAGAGCTACATTAAGTTATATCGCTCTTGGTGTAGTGGATTCATATAAAATTAAAAGAACAAAAAATGTAAAATCTTGGCTAGTACAACTAGCAACAGGGACAAAAATAAAAGTATCTAATTTTATTTCCGACTATGAGTTCAGTTTAGGGGGTCAAAACACAAATACAAATCTCAACATTCTATCATTAGGGTCTTATGACATAATTATCGGAATGGATTGGTTAGAAAGGAATAAATCAGTTTTAGATTGTTATGAAAAATCACTCAAGTATAAAGAAGAAAATGACATTGTTAGGATAGTTCAAGGTATACAAAAACCAATCTTAGTTAGGCATATTTCAACAATGCAATTTAAGAAGTGCATGAGAAAAGGCTATTAAATTTATACTATCCAAGTGACAAATCTATTGGAAAAAGAAAATAAACCTAGCTTAGAGGATTTTGTCGTCTTGTATGATTTTAGAGATGTGTTTGTTGATGAGATACCTGAATTCCCCCAAGGAGAGAGATAGACTTTTCTATCGATCTGCTATCTAGTTTAGCTCCTATATCTAAAGCGCCTTATGGAATGAGTTTATCCGAATTAACAGAATTAAATATTCAATTAAAAGAATTGTTGGACAATAACTACATTCATCCAAGTGTCTCACCATGGGGAGCACCAATTCTTTTTGTTAAAAAGAAGGACAAAACTCTAAGGTTATGCATTGATTACACACAATTAAACAAAATGACTGTTAAGAACAAGTACCCCTTACCTAGGATCAATGATCTGTTCGATCAAGTACGAGAGGTGAATATTTTTTATAAATTGGATTTAAGATCTGGTTATCACTAGGTTAGGATAAAAGATGAGGACATAAGTAAAACAACATCCAGAATGAGATATGGACATTACAAATTTGGTGTTATATCGTTTGGTCTCACTAATGTGCCAACCACATTTATGTGTTTAGTGAACAATAGTTTCAATTAGTACTTGGACAAGTTTGTTTTGGTATTTATTGACGATCTCATAGTATATTCTAAAACATAAGAAGAACACAAATAACACCTAAGGATAGTTATGCAAACTTTAAGAAAACACAAACTCTATGCTAATTTCGATAAGTGTGACTTTTATCAGAAGAAAATAAAATACCTAGGATATGTAATATCTGAAGAAGGTATTTCAGTTGATCCTGAAAAAATAAGAGCCATCATGGAATGGACGATCCCTAAGGACATAGCGGACATCCAGTCATTCATAGGAATCACCAGATATTACAGTAGATTTATAGAGGTATTTTCCAATATTGCATACCCTATCACATCATTACAAAAGAAGAGAACCAAGTTTAATTGGTCACAGAAATGTCAAGACAATTTTAATAAGTTAAAGGAATTGTTGACAACCACACCCATTTTAAAGGTATAAGATTCGGAGAAAGACTTCGCAGTCTGTGTAGATGCAAGTAAAGAAGGTCTAGGTGGTGTCCTGACTCAGGAAGGGCACATTATTTATTATGAATCCCAAAAATTAAAGGAGAACGAATGAAACTACGTCACTCATGACTTAGAGTTGGCAGTTGTAATAAATGCCTTAAAGATGTGGCGACACTATATAATCGGCATAAAATTTATGTTATTGAATGATAACATCGGTGTGAAATTTTTTTTTAGTCAACCATACCTTAACGCAAGGCAAGAAAGATAGATGGCCTTCTTGAGCGGATTTGACTTTGAGGTAAGACACATCAAGGGTAAGTAAAACAAGGTGGTTGATGCCTTAATCAAAAGACTTTATGGGTTGTTTGAAATAAACATTAGTAGGGAAGAAAGAGATCTTGAGCAAAGGATAAAGGTTGTAGGTAATAATAATGAAAATTACACTAAAACAGTGGTAGATTTATAGAATGATACAGTAAATTCAGACAAAACAGATCTGAGTTTTGACATAAATGGTCTACTACAATTTAAAAATAGAATATACATACCATATTCGACTCAATTAAGGTGGACAGTTTTGGATGAAGTACACAAGAAACCATATTGTGGTCATCCAGGATACCAGAAAACATTAACAACATTAAGGAGTTTATTTTATTGGCCTAATATGAAGGGAAAAACAACATAATACTTATCTAAGTGTCAATATTGTCAATAGGTGAAAGATGAACACCAACATCTAGCTAGCCTGTTGTAGCCCTTACCTGTGCCAGAATGGAAATGGGAGACTATATCACTAGACTTTATTACAGGTTTGCCTAGAACTCAAAAACAAAATGATTCAATTATTGTGGTAATCGATAAGCTTAGTAAGTATCCACACATTATTCCTGCAAAGTCTACATTTAAAGCTATTAACATCACTGAAATATTCATGAAATAAATTTTTAGAATGCATGGTATTCCTAAGATGGGGATTTCGGATAGAGATGTAAAATTTACATCTACTTTTTGGAAAGAATTGTTTGCAGGTTTAAATACTAAATTGAATTTCAAGACAAGTTATCATCCACAAACGGATGGGTAGACAGAATGAACAAACCAAATCATAGAGTATATGCTACAAATGTATGTAAGAACAAAACCAAGCAAGTGGGAAGACTACCTGCACTTGGTGGATTTTTGATACAACAATGGTTACCAAACATCAGCTAAGATGAGCCCCTTTGAAGTACTGTATGATAGAAGGTGTACGAATTTGATTAGCTAGGATAACCCAGTTGACAGACTCATGGTGGGACCAGAAATGCTCCAGGAAATGGAGAGTACAGTAAGAAAACTACAACATAATTTAAAAGAGGCAGAAGATAGACAGAAGAGGTACGCGGACCTGAAAAGAAGACACCTGGAATTTAAAGTGGGAGACCACGTCTATCTAAAAGTTAAATCTACCAACTAGGTAGTGTAAATTTCAGTTCTTGCAAGTTAGTGTAAATTTCAATTTTTGCAAGTGTGATCTGCAAGTGTGATATACATAATGTTGTAGATATGTAGATGCACGACTTCGTGATTTAACTAAAGATTGTCATATTTTTATAAAGATCACAGTAGACCCAGAAGGGGGTATCAATACAATTTCAGTATATGAGTACATGTACTATTGATATAGAGTCCTAAATTATACATTGGAACAAGTAGTCAGAATCCTACTATTTTTTCATTAACTTAGAAATAAGAAATTGGTATTATAAATACACAAAAACATGTCGTGTATCTTAGAGTCAGACTGACACTTAAAAAGTCTTCAACCCTACATAACAGAGTTTGAATATACAAATAATCCACTGTTATGGGGTCTAGTCTAAAATTCCACGATGATTGTATTCTAGGATAAGATCGTTTTCTTTTAATAGAACCTGGATGGGTAATATGGAACCCGAGCACCTTTTGCACCAGAAGTTGTCCTCTGCACATAAATATAATAAAACCAAGAAAGGTTAATTAATATCATATTGAAGTGAATAACAATTCAAATGCTGAAGTGTAGAATAATTACCAGTGTAAATGGTTACAAAAGAATTAACACAGATAAATATAAAGATGAAACTTAGCTGGGATTTGGGATCTGTTGTCATATCTGCATCATTGAAGGAGTCACCCACAGACCAAAAGGGAGAAGGGGACCAAGGTTGGTCTGATGGGTACCCTCGTAGAAAACAAGGGGTCCCATCATTAGATATCGGTAATAAATTCTTTAACCATGAATGATAGTATGAAAATAAAGAAATAAATTTCAACTAGAGTTTGATCCAAGAACGCACAAGCTTCACAACAAACATACGAATTCAAGTCATGAATGTCTAACCAAAAATAAAACGAGAACATAATGAAATAAACATCGAAGTCCAAATAGAGAATAAACGAAAATATTTTAAGGGTTATGAAGTTCTAAACATTGCTATAGAGTCGAAACTTAGAACTGGTATCTATGCATGTATAGGTGCAATTAGGGGAAACAGAGGAATTTTTAAGTTGAAGCTGAAACCCTATACATTAATAAAGAAACTCTCACCACGGATACAAGAATGTGGTCACGACTGCACAACTTAACGACCTGATTATACCTGGCCTACACAGTATGCCAAGAGGACGATAACTCACATAATTAATACTAAACCAAACTGGAATACAAGGAAAGAGTACAGACTAAGGCTTTCCTATAGCGAGCATAGTAAGGGGCAGCCAGTCAAAGAGTAATAACTAGAATCGAGGCCTAGTCCTGACGAAAAATCTCGCGAAAGGGCATGGGTCTAGCCAGAGAAATTTGAACATACCGCCTTGTACAGAACTACTCGACATTGCGAAGGTTAATCACTATTTTTATCGCAATAGATATACTGTGTGTATTTCCCAATTTAAGTACAAAGCTACACACCAAAGAAATATCTGAAGACCACCTATGTAGAAGCCTTTACGAATAAATGGTTGTATAGGGTGAAATGGCTACCTCACGGAGAAACTAAAGTCACAAACCCTTATCATTGAAAACTTACGAATTCAACCATGACCAAAGGGAAATATTCCACAGAGTCAAAAACTACAAAGGGGAAAGTCTTTCCTTGAAATCCATAAAGAACAACAGTTCCAGAGATGACCAAAACTCTCCCAATTTTTACCACCTGTTCCAAATAGCATAAGTGTGTTGTGAAATTACCAGGGGGTCATATAGATTTCTAGATTTCACCGAGTAAGGACCTTGAGAATGTCGACCACCCTTGCCAAGGAAAATTGTAGAGTGAATGCTAAAGCATCGAGCAGAAGACTCACAGTATACCTGTAAACCTTACCACATAGAGTAATAGTGGGAGTAAGAATACCACATCCAGCCATGTGACAGAGTAGAGGTGGAAAATCACATTGGAAATGGGGTCTAGTGATGGCCTCTAGATTTCCTCTCGCAGGGTCTCCATTAATGGACTAGACAAAGGTTCTTTAACTCACGACTAACAGAAAACCTTCCGACTTCATATTGAATTAATGTGAGAGAGGACGATTCCTTTAAGGCACTTTACACATGACTATCGCACCTAGTTCATCGTTTAGTTAATGCATGGCTTATAGTTAGTTATCAGTAATATTTGTTTTTTAAAGAGACAGTTATGATAAGGATAACTGAGAGTTAAATAAAATCAATGCTCACAAGACCTTGGTTTGGCCAATTAAAGTAACGCATGATCATCGTTCTGTTAGGCGTATTTTTCTTTCACTTATGGTTACATGTTTCGATCCTTTAGGTCTTAAACTTTATCGATTGCGTAGGTAATTTTATTTTGTATTGTTGATTAGGGTTCATTCATGTGTTCTATACATAGTTCTCGAAGCTTAGAAATGATTATAGGAATAAAGGTCCTAAGTTTGAAACAAATACATGTAGGATAGTATTATGATACTAGTAAGATTGAAGGTGTTTGAAGGTCAATATTAAAAGTGTGAGAAGCGGTCTTAATAGATATGCATAAGTTAATAACGATATTTATTACCTACCTATATTAACTATAATCCTTACAAAATAAGTTGTTTAAATAAAAAGGGGATTTAATGTTCCCTAAAAAAAAAAAAAAATTATCGGTAATTTGGGGTACATTACATTGAGCGCGTTACTCCAAGTAATTCTACACAAACTAATGTTATAGAGTAGAATATGCACACTATATTTTGGATTAGTTTAGTAGTAAGTTGGGTAATGTTACAATATGGTATCAAAGCTACTACCCATCTAGGAGGCTAGGTACATTATTGACGCAACACCCCTACCTCAATAGGTTCTGCACGAACTCCTAGTCTAAGGATCCTTCTCAATATCCCCTTTTAGTCTAACTAACCCTTTGATTCCTCGCAACAATCTCTAATACACAAGTGTTTCCACGAGTCCTTTTTGGGATTTATGCCTGTGCGAATAAGCACTAAGCTCCAACTCTTACCTGCATGACCAACTTACGTCACCACAACCTTTCCCGAAAGGTATTTTGGGTTTCGCGACTCCGTGATCCTTGGTGTGATCTCCTATAACTCCTTAAATATTTGAAACCCTGAAAATGGATAAAGGATCTTTGAATCCCCATTAACGTTTACCGATGTGATCCTCAACTGCAGTCTGGGGCCCAAATTTTTTGGCACCTTGGGAATTTCGCGTATCGACAAATTTCATTGCCACAACTCCCTTCACCCGATAGTCGAAATCATGATAACTCCTTGCCACAATAAATGGTTCTAAGATTCCACAAATATGATGGTCCTGACTATATTGGGAATTTGTGAATCAGGAATTCAAAACTCTCGACTCCAAGTCACAACACTCTCCATGCCCCGAATTCCAAAACCACGAAATTCAAGCATGAGATCAATGACTCTCATTGATCAGGATCCAATGACCACTACTCCTCCTAATATTATGAGTGTTGAAAGACACTCAACCTTAATCTTCCCGATGATCTAAAATATCAACTGATCCACAGAACTTTGGTGGTTCCCCCTCTAAGAATTTTAACCATCCGTTCAAACTTCTCAAAGACTCCTCAAATACTTGGTGTCTTCTCCTTCTTAATTTAACTTCTGCGAGGTGTCTTCAGACCTCATTATTCTATTGAATTATTCTAAGTATCTATCCTTCTTGAGATTGACCTCTGCTACAGATTCAAGGCTTCAAAAGGATTCTTGTGCGCACTCCTTGCAGCATTTACAATAACCCCTAGTTATTTAAAACCTCCAACTCTATGCACTTCCCTACAACAATAGTTCTTCAACCTCTCTTCTCGGTTGGAAAATTATAAGACTTCCACTGGCCCGCACACACTCTGTATAGCTCTATGCTATACTTGCACATTTTCTGTATAATAACAATGGTAACCTTTATGATCTTCTATCAGATAAAATTCAGAATCTCATCAACGCACTCCTTGCACACTCTCACTGTACTCCTTGCAGAATTTCTCAGGAAGAGAAACAATTGAAACTTGTATTTCCACTCTCTCAGAATTCATACATTCACCATGAAATCAAAAGCATACATAGACACATAACATTGAAACAAATGCATAATAGAGAATATAAGAAAACTATAAACATACTATTCTATAGATGCAAACAGTAACCATGACAACACCATGAAATGGAATCAAAGTATTCTTATATTAATTATGGTGCTCCTGTACATGGATTCAATAGCAACAACTATCTTCTTATACAACCTTCCACAATCTCACTTCCTCTACTCTTCTATTCTCTTTCTCTATAGCTTACAATTACAATGAGAATAATTCTTCTTCTTACAATAGAATACATGCGAGGGAGCTTTCTGAAGTTTTCCCTCCTATAGATCTATCTATCTAATCGAAATTAAAAGCTACCTACTTTACATTCATTACAATTAAATGCCTCCATATCCTGCAGATGAGAGCAATTCTCAAGATCTATTTGCAATCTTTCAAACATAAATGCAAATACATCCTCCTATATATTACATTAAATGTTTTATCATTCAAATCCAAAACATTCTCAAAATATGCATTGGTGCATTTCCAATTGTCCTCCACTTTTGCGCTTGATTTGTTGTCTTGCTTACGATGATCCTGCATCAATTACAAATTGGTATCAAAGAAAATTGGTAATGTGGATGTTACAATATGGTATCATATCAAATTCGTGAGGGGGATGTTACAGTATGGTATTAGAGAAGTTTCATAATGAGGATGTTACATTATGGTATCCAAGCTCTCGTTTCAACACTAAACCTGCATGGGTCAAGTTTCTAGTTAAGGAAATTTTTTTATTGGTAAGTGGATGAATTGGGAATTACAATATGGCCATGCCGCACATAAAAATAAGAATGCGTAAGAGTGCATGCTAAATTTTTTAAATTGTAGGGTGTGACATTGGAAATGTGCAGAAAACCATGAGGCATGGTGTGTGCAGTAAAAATTTGGGTTGCACAGAACCAAAATTGTGGTGCATGCACAATAATGATACACAATGTATATGTTAAATATTGACATGATGTGTTGGTATGTGTTGAATACCAGTACGTGCACAGGATTCAGAAGAAAGGATTTTGACAAAATGGTGTATACATTTCACGAAGTTCTCTCATGAATTCATATAACAAATCCTATTACCTGCACATTTTACATTAAGTTCTCTTAGGACATGATCAACACATAAAGTAAAAAGGTATGTAATATGCATAAAGATCTTATAGCCATGATAATGAATTGAGAGATATGTATGTCAGTTTGGGTGTTTATGGTACATAATCCAAGAAGGAGCACATAAAATTGGTAGAAAGCATAAAGGGATTGCAAAAACATGTCCAAATTTATAAAGATGGTAATGAAAGGATTATGAAATCCAAGGAGAATAAAGATGACTTCAATATCAAGTTGATGCAAGTCTTGTACAAAATAGAAAACAAAATGGATAAGGAGACAAAATCGATGAAGTCAAGAAGTTGTAGGTCTCATGATGAGAAAACAAGAGAAGGAAAATGTGATGATGGGCATCAACCTCACTCAACAAAGAATTAATTTAGGAAATCTTATAGTATCTCAAGTCCATATCATTCTAGAAAAAATAAAAGAAGGATTGGGGTGGATGAGTTATAGGGAGAAATGAATAAGATAAAGTCTCCTACCTTTCATGGTGAGCACAATAAGAATGAATTTTTGGAGACATGGATATTGGGTATGAGGACTTACTTCCAATTGCATGATCATTCTGCACAGGCAGAAGGGAGAATTTATATCTATCGGCTAAGAGAAAAAACATTAATGTGGTGGTATCAGTTCGTGCAAGTTCAATACATTGATGAGAATAAGGTTACTTGGAGGGATTTCAAGAGGAATTTTCAAAAAGAGATACTTATCCAAGTGATACTATGGAAAGAAAATGAAGGATTTATTTCAACTCATGATTGGGAGTATGAAAATAGATGAGTATGAAAGAAGATTCTTAGAGCTACTGAAATATGTTACATTCATAAAGGATAAGAAAGTTAAAATTCATAGGTACCTGAGTGGGACGCCCTCATTTATGAGTGACATGATACAGTATGATGAACCCAAGACTTTGGAGGAAACCATAACTTATAAGGCATGTTAAATGTATTTATGATCAACAAAGGGGAATATCAACTTTCCAAAAGGATTGAGAAAATACTATGAAAAACTAAGTGGAAGAGAGGAAGAAGGAGACTAAGCCACCATTTTTCATAAATACTTTACAAGGACAACCAAATCTCAAGGAGCCTAGAATAATGGAGAAAACATGGAAAAAACCATCACAACAACCTATTCAATGTTGAGGTTGTGGTGGATATAATATGCACAAATATTTCCCAGAATATGGTGGAAAGGAGAGGAATGTGCATAGTGTACAACAAGTTGTGACAGTTGAGGACATGTTAAGAAATGTACCTAGGATTTACACATCCCTGGATAATAAATAAGTCGTGTCTCAATCACACATGATTGAAGTGGAAGGTAAGATTAATGACCAACCAAACTCTATTCTAATTGATTCGGGATATATTCTTAGTTATCTAGATCCTAATATGGTGGAAAGATTCCATTTACCAAGAAGTAAGCTTGGAAAATCTTGGTTGGTCCAATTAGCTATAGGATAAAAAAGGAAAATTAATGAGATGGATAAGGCATGTCCAATGGAAATGAATTGGTTGTGCACGAAATATTATTTGAATATCATACCTTTGGGATCCTATGATTTCCTCATTGGTATGGATTGGTTGGACCAACATCATGTCGTTCTAGACTATTACAATGAGACATTTATTTTCTTGGATGAAGCAGGAAACTTATGAATAGTTCAAGGAATTCCAAGATTTGTAACTATTAGAGAAGTTTCATCCTTGCAATTGAGGAAAATCTATAGGAAAGTATGTCAAGTATTTGCAGCATACATGGAAGAGGAACCTAAGGATAAAGTTCCAAATGTTGAATACTACATAGTATAGAAAGAGTTTGAGAATGTCCTTAAAGAGATATCAGGGTTTCCACTGAAAAGAGACATGGATTTATCTATAAATATGATGCCTCGAGAAACACTCATGTCCAAGACTCCTTGTAAGATGAGTATGCCATAGCTGAAGGAGTTGTAGATGCAACTTGAATATCTTCTGAAGAAGGGGTATATACACCAAAGTGTATCACCTTGGGGTGCCCCAGTATTGTTCATGAAGAAGAAGAATGGTATGTTGAGAATTTGAGGGGCACATATACATTCTCAAAGATTGATCTCGGATCTGGATATCACCAAGTGAGAATTAAAAAAGAATACATCATCAAGAATGTTTTCTAAATGATGTATGAACATCATGAGTTTAGAGTGGTGCCATTCGGGTTATAAAATGCACCAGTTGTCTTCATGTGTTTGATAAATTGAGTTTTAAAAAATTACTTAGATAATTTTGTCATTGTATTTATGGATGACATACATATTTACTCAAATTCTGAAGAAGAGCATGAACAATGCTTGAGGATGGTGCTAGAAGTATTGAGGGAGCATAATTTGTATGCAAAGTTGAGCAAGATCTCATTTGACTAGCGATAGTGATCTAGATTTATTAGCAGAATGAAATAAAAAAACAGATATATAAGATTTATACAAAGACAGATTGAATAATAACAGAGATACATTAAAACCTGACTTCAATTAAATAACAAATATGCTAAAAATGTAAAATGCAGACTGAAACAAGCTTGCTAGAGTGGTGGAAACTTATATCTGAGAAGAGATGTGACAACTATACTCCTTTGAAATAATATGAGTACAATGAGACTCCAAAGACATTTTTACATCAAACATGAATGCCAAAACCATAGACATCGAAAACAACGAACCCTAGGAGATGAAGCACCAAAATTCATGTGGGCCCCATTGAGGTAAGTTGGTACCTCAACTTCTGAGGGTTGTAACTTTTGCATACAATCTCCATTTTAGGATCACAATAGCCCATTGGGAAGGTCTATCCAAGGAATATAGATTATGCAATCACAATCTAACTTCATCTATAGTGTGACTGTGACAGGCCCAAAAAACGTTGTTTAGGGCCTCAAAACAATCCCTAAAGTTTAGGACCCAAAAAGATAGAAAATACCTGCCAAGATGAAATATGTATATGAGTTACTTGGAATAGGTCGGTGGCCACCAATATCGACCTGGATCAATCCTACCCCCTTAGGAAGAAATGGTCTCCATTTTTTTGAGTTCTCCCATCAAATAAATAAATTTCTATTGAATTTGGCCTTGGGTGAGCCACTTTCCTTGGTATAGGAGCTTCCCTACTTTGACAACACGATAAAGCTAAAAATTATGTTGGAAATATCCCTTGAGCTATGTTTTCATGATATGATAAGTGGATTCATGTTTCATTTAGTCAGGGTTGAGCTCAGTTTCTGTCAAATATTTTGCTTCCTCTAAGGTGTCTAATAATTGTGGAAACTATGGTCAAAGGATGTCCACATTAAACACTGGGTACAAGCCAAGGAAGGGGGAAATGTTGAGCTCAAAAGAATTGTCACACACATCCTTGGTGATGGTATAAGGTCCATAGTGGAGTGGACGAATCTTCCGATGGGGTCCTCTGAGGCATTCTCACTGCAAGTGAAACCAAACTTTATCTCTCACTTGAAACTTGTGTGGAATTTGGTGTTTATCATGGTGCTACTTGTACCTAGCATTTTAATTCTAAAAAATATCCTGAAACTATAGGTGAATGTGATGGATTCATTTTATCGGTCTCATTTTACGCATGGAATGATTCTTCCGGTGTGGATGAAAGGGGTAGTACAACATCCATGGTACCTAATGGTCGAAATCCCCACCCCACCTAAAAGTGATTGTGGTCGGTTGAGATATGTATGGATTTATAGTAGATGTGTTGAATATAGGGAAGACTCTCATCCCATGTGCTCGGATGCTTGTAATTAAAAATGAACAAAATATGCACAATCATCCTGTTGACGACCTCGGTTTGGCCATCCATTTGGGGGTGGGAGGCTATGCATTTGGTGATCTTAGTTTCTAGCCATGACTAGAGGCTTGGGCAGAATGTGATGAGGAAATTTATATCCCAATTGAATATTATGGATTGTGGTATCCAAAAATGTACCCTCACTCATTTGTAGAATAACTTGGAATTGGCCTATGTTGTGATGCTCTTCTTGAAGGCAAGCATAATTGCCATCTCGGAAAATCGATCAAAAGCCAAGGACACACAGTCATTTCCCTGCTTGGTTCAAGGAAGGATAAACATTTAGACCATCAAGATGGATTCCCATATCCTGTGAGGAGTAGGAAGAGGGGCGTACATGCCTTATGTCTTAATGGATGATTTGGAAATGACGCAGACCATGCAAGACCTAATATACTTGTTGATATCCTATAATATTTTTGGCCAATATAAATGTTTTTGAAGAACTATCGATGTCTTCTCTATGCCGAAGTGTCCTACCACCCAACTGTAGTGAGATTCCAAAATCATATTTACTCGCTCGCTTGATAGAATACAGAGATGGCCCAGATGGCATAGAAACCCCTCCCGTAGATGAAAATCAGTGACATATGTGTTTGTTCCCAACATCTGGTAGGTAGTGGCTAGGTAAGGATATTTATCATAGATTTGGGGCCATCCAAAGGTCTCATGTCCGTAGGAGTGTAGAACCATGGTTATTGCAACAACTAGAGTTCGGTTGAGGTAGTCAATGACCTAATTGGTGATATATGTCTTATACTTAATGTTGATATGGAATTGTTGCAAGTATGTGAACCCCTTCTGATGGAAGTCATTCTACAATTTTCCTTGTGCCTGCATGAAATATAGAGGCTTATGATCAATGTGGATAAATTTCTCCTTGCCGAGAATGTACTACCTCCACTTGCGGCGGGATTGTACAATCGAGTACATTTATTTTTCATAAGTGGGGTACTTACAGATACTATCTAATAGTGTCTCACTATGATAGGGCACGTGGTGTCCATGTTCAGTGAGAACTTCTCCCACAACATAGTATGACACATCTATCTCAATCTCAAACAACTGTTGCATGTCGGGTAATGAGAGCACTGGATATGAGCACAAGCACTAGATCAAATCATCAACATATTCTTATTGCAACTGTCCCACATGAATTTTTCCTTTCCATCGACCCTGGTCACATGGATAAGGGCCCATGCAATGTGGAAGAATCCCAACATGAACCTGCGATAGAAATTAGCAAGGCCTAAGAAGCTTTGGAGTTGAGTGAGTGTGTTTGGGACTAGCTAGTCACAAATGACCTATATTTTGGTTGGATCGACATGCACTCCATTCTCAACAATAATGTAGCCTAGATACTGAACCCTATTCATGTCGAAGGAGAATTTTTCCAAATTTACATATATCTTGTGTTTTCACGGAGTGTGGAAAACCTGTTTAATGTGTTGCAAGTGTCCTGCCCAATTCTTCTTGAATATGATGATGTCTTCCAAATACACTACCATTAAATAATTGGTGAACGATTGCAAGATATCGTTCATCATCCTCATGAAAGATTTTGGGGCATTTGTAAATCTAAAGGGTATGAATAACCATTAAAAAATACCTTCTTTGGATTTGGAGGTAGTCTTCCATACATCGGTCTTCTCTATTGGCACCTAGTGGTAGCCATAATTCAGATCATTCTTACTAAAGTATTTTTCCCCCTTGAGTTGGTCAATGATATCATCAATTCAGGGAAATAGGTATATATTCCTGACTATGATTTTATTTAGGGCCTGATAATCAATGCAGAGTCATCATGACTCGTCTCTCTTCTGTAAAAGAACAATTGGGTTTCCACTAACTGATGATCTTGGGAGGATGTGCCCCTTTCAGAGAAACTCTTGGACCTAGCACTAGATTTCCTCATTTTCAGATAAAGATAGGTCATATACTGGACCATTAGGTAGCGATGCATCGGGAGTCAAATCGATTGAGTGCTTGACCTGACAGTGCAGAGGTACCCCAATGGGTGAGGATAATATGTCTTTTTATTCTTCCACAACCTTATACACATTATTTTGTTGTGTGGAGAGACCTGTCATGGAGGCCATGAATTTTTCTGCAACCTTCCACTCGTTCTGAGTGTGAATCAGAAAAAATAAAAACTTCCTGGTTTGAGAGATGACCTTCCTACATTGTTTGACAAAGATTAAGGAAATGGAGCTATATGGGACTACCTATGGTATCATGTATAATTTCTCGTCCAAATTAATAATAAAACTACAAGGCATAGATTCATATACATCATGAAATTTACATAAATAAGGTTGTCCCAAAAGAATATAATAAACTTCAAGTGCGACGATATTACACAACACCTCATCTTTGAAGAGATTGATGTCGTAGGCCAGGAAACAATTTTGGATGACATGGAGATCACTCCCTTGGAGGAGTCATTCGATGGTGTATGAATATGGGTGTGGTGATATCAGAAGATCCAAATGCTTGACGACCTCTGCTGAGATGAGGTTCTATTGGCTACCACTATCAACGATGAAGTGCAGTGGAGTACCCTTCACCCACATCTATGAATGAAAGAGGAATTCACCTTCCTCTCATTCATTAGGTTTATTGAGTTGGACCGTGGTGGTGGTAGAAACACTGGAACTAATGTTATACACCATTGTTTCACACCTATCAAAGTGTCACAATGTCACATTTCACATTTTTAAGTGTCACAAGTCTCGCATCTCACTTTGCTAAGTGTAGAAATCGTGACATCTCACCCCGTAAATGTTGCAACTACATGGGGGTATGCTTACTAAGTATCATTTCCTAAATGCGATGATTTTATAAGTATTATAACCTTGACACCATGTAAAATTACATTTTATGATCCCTAGTCATGTTGGAGGAGAAAAACCACAATTTGGATCCCAAAAATCCACTTTTTACCTTGTGTTTTGGGCCTTTTTGTTTTGGAGATATTACACACTCACCAATAGTCATCTTCCTAAGTTTTGCAGGACAATGTTAAGAACTCTTCCTTAGATGAGAATATTCTCTCTAGAGAATATTCCCCTAAAAAAAGGATGTTCCTTTTCAGTTTAGAGTCAGTTACACTCAATTACACTTAGTTAGACTAGTGGAAGTCGTGACTAAGTTAACTGATGATTGCATGTGTTAGCACTCAATAATTTCTTAGGATGAAGGATAAATTGACAGAGGTAACCAAAAAACCACTTGGAGTTGAGGATCTATCCCTCCAAGACTCAGAGAGGGATCTCTCTATCATATTTTGAGTATGGATCTTAGGCTAGTTATAAGAGTACAGGGTTTTAATTATGAGAAATGGAGTAAGGACAAAGAAGGGAGACCATTGGGCAATGGAGTCACCACAACAAACTATTCAAATCTTTTTCTATAAGATGAAACTGCAGGAAAAAGTAGCTAAAACACTGGATATATGGGATTTGAATGGAAAGAAGAATAAGAGATATGAAACAAAGCAATATTAAGATGGGAAGAAATTAATAATTTCCCACGTCTCTATTAGAGGAAAACATTTAAATTATCCAAAGTCAATAAACAAAGCATATACTCCAATAAATTCTATTATGATTTTCTCTATTGCATAATTCATAAAGAAACGTAATTGTGGAATCAGAAAAAATAGTTACATAAAGAAATTACACATCGCCAAGGTGTTTAACACAAGAATCCTGCAGTTTTTTTTATTGCTTGGAGATCGAGAACATGCTCAGTGTGAGCTTACATCCCAGCACTGATATTTATACCTTTTTCATCCTACTCTCCTCTCTAATATATTATAAACATAGATATAAATAAAAAAATACAATCCTTAGGCTCAAGAGATAAAATTTGGTCATCCTGGCTGAAGATAGAAAGTAAATCCCTTAAAGATCTGAACTGAAATATGGGTTGAATCTACTGAGAATAGAGGTACACTCAGACATTTGTTTATCCTCAATGGTGACACCTGTGTATAAAATGAAATAGGTTATTTTATATGATCTTTTCCGGATTACAAACCTCCTTCGGTTTCTTCAATTGTGTCTCTCGCTCGCTAAAACAACTCTCGCAAAATCATGACCGAAATAGGAAAAAAAGGAAGCCTGAAAAATAGGGCTCAAAGATAGCTTCAATTATTTCAATTTATGAAAATTTTATAAATTATGGGAGAGGTTTTTGTTCTTCCGCACGTTATGAACAAATACCTCTCTCGAATGTTTAAAATTCATCCCTGTTTCACCGGAATCACTCTTGGAAACGAACTGGTCAAAATGGAGAAAAAATATTTTAAATTTTTTGGCAGGGCGGTTTTGGAGGGGTAAAGTGGTATATCAGACCCCCCCTGAGGTGGTAAATGGTATTGGGAGGGAGGGGTCCG
>JASDQU010587718.1:72536-100514 GCA_032191745.1 Picea mariana | reverse complement strand
CCCATTGGATGCAAATGGATATACAAACCCAAGTTTAAATCAGATGGTAGTATAGATAAGTATAAGGCTAGACTGGTGGCAAAGGGGTATTCACAAACAGAAGGTATTGATTATGTTGAAACATTTGCACCAGTAGCTAAATTGAATACTATCAGAATGTTAATTGCTTTAGCTACAAAGTACCATTGGAAGCTGCATCAGTTAGATGTTAAATCTCCATTTTTGAATGGTGAGTTAAAGGAAGAGGTTTACCTTACTCAACCTGAAGGGTTTGTTGAAAAGAGGCAAGAACACTTAGTTTGTAAGTTAAAGAAAGCATTGTATGGACTAAAACAGGCACCTAGGTCATGGTATGAAAAGATAGACTCTTTTTTTCTTCAACAGGATTTTATGAGGAGAAAAAGTGATCCAAATCTGTATACCAAATTTGATGAACAAGGTTATATAGTATTGATTTCATTATATGTTGATGATTTAATAATTACAGGAAATGCAGAGAAGTTAATTGATGAAATCAAGGAGAAGTTATCAAAGGTATTTGAAATGAAATATCTTGGTGAGTTACATTACTGCCTAGGTCTTGAAGTTTGGAGAAATGCAGGCCAAACTTTTGTTTTTCAGAGTAAGTATATCAGAGAAACACTTAAGAGATTTAAAATGGATCAATGTAAGTCTTCTATTGTTCCCATACAACAGAATGTGAAACTTTCTTGTGATGATGGTTCGAAGGAGGTGAATGGCACTGTGTATAGACAGATGGTGGGTAGTCTGAATTATCTCACCACAACCAGACCTGATATTTCATATTATGTGAGTGTGTTAAGTCAGTTCATGGCGAAACCTCATGAAAGCCGTTGGAATGCAGCAAAGGCAGTACTCAGGTATCTAAAATGTACACTTGATTATGGTATTAAATATACCGATGCATCTGATGTTGAGTTGACAGGTTATTCAGATTCTGATTGGGCTAGCAATCTGGATGATCGAAGATCAACCACTGGATATGCGTTTAGCATTGGATCTGGGGTTGTTTCATGGAGTAGTAAAAAGCAGCCTACTGTATCTTTGTCTTCTACTGAAGCAGAATATAAAGCCTTGTGTGCAACAACTTGTGAAGTTGTTTGGTTAAGAAGACTTCTTCAAGATGTTGAAGAAGAACGAAAGGAACCTACGATGATCAGATGTGATAATCAAAGTTCAATCAATATTGCGAAGAATCTGATTTTTCATGCAAGGACAAAACATGTTGAAGCTCAGTTTCATTTTGTTCGAGAAAAGTTGCAGTCAAATAAAATAGCTCTTATGTATTGTAATACTAGTGAAAATGTTGCTGATATTTTCACTAAGCCTCTTGGAAAGATTAAGTTTGAACTGTTTAGGGAGATGTTAGGTGTAGAAGTCAATCCATTCTCCATTAAGGGGGAGACTTGGAAATAATGGAGTAAGCGCCAGTTGTAAGCACCAGTTATAAGCTTCAGTTGTGAGAGTCAATTGTAGGCATGTTAAGAGTTAGTTTATAGTTAAGAGTCTAGTTGTCTTTGGTTTGCATGTAACCGACTCGGTAGAGTCTTTTCCTATATGAGGATGTAATCCGTCTTCATTGAATAATACAGAAGTGAGCGTAGCCTCACCGTGTGTTTGTTTCGCATATTTTATCTAATATAAAAGGTATACATATCTTATTTTTCTAGATTTGAACCTATGAATTTCAAGGCGAAAACACATGTTCTTAACCATTAGACTTATTCAACTACTCAAAAATTGTATTTTATATTAATAATTATTAAATAAATATATTTATTTAATTAATATAAAATAAATAAATATCACATGTTCTTAACTCACTCAACTACTCAAAAGTTGTATTTTATATTAATAATTATTAAATAAATATATTTATTTAATTAATATAAATAAATAAATATCACATGTTCTTAATCATTAGACTCACTCAATTACTCAAAAGTTGTATTTTATATTAATAATTATTAAATAAATATATTTTATTTAATTAATATAAAATAAATAAATATCACATGTTCTTAACCATTAGATTCACTCAACTACTCAAAAGTTGTATTTTATATTAATAATTAGTAAATAAATATATTTAATTAATTAATATAAAATAAATAAATATAATGAATAGTAAAAATATTGTTAAGGAAAAAAATTAAATATGTATCTATATAATAATTATTAAATAGATACATAAGATGGATAATAAAAGAACACACATAGATTCATTACATGATAATCTTTAGTGAGGGGAGGAGACTTTGTTAGGTTTCTAGGGTTAGGGCTAGAAAGGATGGAAAAGTATCCAATGTTGGTGGATTACTCAGAGGATGATCTATCAAAAGAGATGATCTTTGCAAATTTGACAGTTCTTTCGGCACATGAACCATACTTAGAGGACGCCAATTCTTTTTCTCCAGACAACTATGTTGGGATTTCTACTCTCAAAAAGTGTCCCGATCTGGACAAATTAGGTGTCTACACAGATTATTTGGGAGAGCTCGATCTGGTTCTAGTACAATCCATTGAATTTTCTAGGAGGGAATGTTCCCACGAGCCTTTAGGGAGTTGAGAAGCAACTTATTCAAGCTCTTTTCAGTCTAGTTTTGCTATTCTGGAGTCAAGAATAGTGAATTATTCGGTGTAAAGTCATGGAGGAGAGGTTCTGTTAGGGTTTGTGGGCAACAAATTAGGTTTAGCTGAGCTACAAGGAGGTGGAGAACCGTGAGTGCGAAGGAGCCCTGGCAAGAAGTGCAGGAAAGTCATGAAGTTCTGTGATGGAGTTGTTTCCTTGGTGGTGTGGGAGGACCTTTGGGTCAATCAAATTGCTGCTCTGGAGAGACGAGCCCTTGTAGGGAAATTTTGTGGCAGAAGAATGGTGGTGGGTACTTTAAACTCTTGGATTGCAACAAATTGGGTTTCTTTAATTGGTTATGCTATGATATTTCACCTTTATCACAAGGATGGATAAGTTTATCTTTCAGACTAAGGAAGATGATGGGGCCATTTTGGTAGGGCGTTGGTATTGGGATAATCATTTATTATGTGCTAAACCCTGACATCCGCTCTTTGATGACAAGGAGGAAGCTCTATCTAGTATGCTTACCTGGATAAAAATTCCTAATCTTCCACTTGAATTTTGGTATGATGAAGGGTTAAAGATCACTGGTGAAGCTTTAGGTAAATTCATTGCCTCATATATTAGTTACAAATCTAGTAATTTTTGAGTTGTGGCTCAAATCCTTGTCGAATTGGAGTCTTAATGAATCTATTAGCTTGGGAGAGAAAACTTATACAAAACCTTTGGATTACATTAATGTGCCTTTCTGCTTCTCATGCTATCATTAGGTGGGTCATATTTTTTTGGACCGTTCTTTGGATTTTCGCAAAAAAATTCAGGGAGAAAAGAATCAGGTTTCAGAGGCTATGGTTGGGATCCCTCTGGTCACGCATGAAGCAAGGGCCTCTGGTCACACATATGAAGCAAGGGGCGTTCCTTTGACGCACCCTTCTATGAATTTAGGACTAAGGAACAAGAAATACCAGTCTTCTGGAGAAGATGTGTTAGATGGCAAGAATGACTTTTGTGTAGGCGATATTCCTATGATCATGGTTAATGGGGTCAAGGATAATGTAAAGGGTCAGTCACAATTGGACCTCTTTGGGGGAGATTTGGATCTCTCTCCCTTGCAATGGAGTGGGTTGGAGAATATTTTGATAGATAGAATGATTCTTGCTCAAGCTCTTGGTAAGAAATTTCCCTCTAGTATTTCAAATTCAAATTTTGAGATTGCTCCCTTGGGTAATTTTAGTCTGAGGTAGGAGTTTGTCTCAATTCTTGTTGTCTCTATGGGGTTGACCTTGCACATAGATGTACTTGGGGAGAGATATGTCGGGTCCTTTGTAGTAGATCTCAAAAAGGATGTTGAGAGTTCTTCTCTTAGGCCGCTAAGAAATGAAAAGGCCCATTCTTCGAGCTCCACTTTTGCGTTATCAGGTAGAGAGCTGTAACTTTTAAGAACGATGACTACTACACAAGGTCAACCTCCATTTGGGGGTTTTGGGTTTGATCCTGTTAAGGACACTAGGCAAGTTGAGGTAGGATGTAAATTTTCCCTAAAACATGCCCAGGAATGTGCTTCCCATGAAGTGTCTCAAGGTCGTCAACGACTTATCTATGGGGTCCTTATAGCCAGAATAGTCCCTAAAGCGGGTTCTCCATGATAAATATGTTGGTTAATGTGAGGGGCCTAGGGGGAGGGACAAAAAACTCTCCCTAAGACGACTTATTGACTTGGACAGACTTGAAATTGTTTTGATCCATGAATCAATGGGTGATAATAATCCAATCATGGTTGAGCTAATCAAACTATTCTCGGGATGGGGTTTCATTGGTGTGGATTCAGATGGAAATTATGGTGGACTTATCATAAGGTTTCTTCTACTTGTGGACTTATAAACTATTTCTCCATTGACAACAAGCTTAGTTCACCCTTCAAGTACAATCCTTCGTGGGAAGAACTAGAGGAGTTCTTCTCTTTTATTAAGGAAAATTGAACTTCTTTTCAAGATGATTCTATTGCTATGACTAGCTTGCATTTTTTCAATGCTCTTCTAAGGCTAACATAAAATGTGGTAAAATGGACAGATGCAGGAAAATCAAGAGGATCAGGGGTCCATGGAGACATCTCGATCACTATGGTTCAAGAGTCAGGCTTTATGGATTTTGATAGGGGATCAAAATGCCAAATTCTTTCAACACTATGCAAACTACAACATGATCTGGGAGCTTGAGGATTCACATCGTCACAAAAAACACATGGTTTCTCTGAGCTAGCCAAACTTGGCATGGAGCATTTTAAAAGTTTGTTCAAGAAGTCAAAGCATGTCAAGATGGAGGTTATTGTCAAACAAATCACTCGCTTTCCACATCTTATTAATGATGTGGTCAATTAGGAATTATATTAGGTTATTACAAAATCTAGGGCTGGATGGCTAGAAAACAAAATTTTATGAGGATTTCTTCGATATTGTTGGGGATAATCTTCTTCGAGTGGTTGAAGATGTTCGTATGTTGGGTAAGATGTTGCATAGTATCAATTCCACTTTCCTTCCAGTCATCCCTAAATCTAAATGTCTCATTTCATTTGATGAATTTCGTCCTATAGCTCTGTGTAACCATGTTTATAAGATTACAACAAAGATCACTGCTATCCGTGTTAAACACTTCCTCTCAAACATTATTTTTCGTGAACAATTTGGGTTCCTTCAAGGTAGGATTATCCATGAGGCAATTGGTTCTACTCAGGAGGGTCTGCATTCTATAAAAAATTATAAACGACTAGTCTATGTCATCAAGCTTGATCTCTCAAAAGCCTATGATAGAGTTTCATGGTTCTATCTTCCTCCTTTTCTTATGAACATTGGATTCAATCTTCCCTTGGTAAAGTGGATTATGTCTTGTGTTACCTCTACTTCTTTTTCAATTCTGATCAATGGACTAAGGTCTTCATTCTTTAACTTGTCTAGAGGCCTCTAACAGGGGTGTTCACTGTTGCCTTATCTATTTCTGCTAGTCATTGATGGTCTCAACTGAGTATTGGTGGAGGAAAAATGAGTGAATAACATTCAAGGTCTGTGTATGGGGTGCCATGAGTGCCTATATCAATGATCCATGAACTACGTCTATATGAGATCAAGGATGGCTTACAATGGAGGCTTTGTGATTGGATGATAACTGGCACTGGGAGTGGTCTTCTTTCACGTCATAATTAAGGAAGGCTCATATCCATCTCATGGAAGTTGAGGATGAGTTGGGTTGGTAATACAAAAACTCAGGAGAACAATACTTGGTGAAGAATGGTTACCATGCATTGATTTCTGAGGGAAAAAATAATGTTGAGTGGTAGTTCAAAAAGCTATAACAATGAAAGTGCCCTTTGAATGGTGTTATTTTTTTTTGGATTATCTTAAAGGAATAGGTACTTAATTGGGATCGATTGCAGAGAAGAGGTAAGCATGGGATGGGCATCTACTATTTGTGTAAACAATCGAATGAAAAAAACCTTCATCTATTTATGGAATGTCAATTTACATGTTAGGTTCGGAGAGAGGTGAAAGAACAATTGGGGTTGTCTTATCTATGTGACAAAGGCTCTTTAGTTGATAGCTATTATGAGTATTTTAATGATCCTTCATTGAATACTTTCAGGAATCTCCCCATTATGGTAGCTTGGGGGGGTTGGTTGGCATAGAATGTGTGAATTTTCTAACAAAAGGTGTGGCCTTCTATCAAAGTATCACAACAAACTCTTGTTTTGTTGCCCCTGTACAAGGATTCCTCTTCTCGAAAGGCCCCGTGAGAGGTAGGTTCAATGTCCATCAATAAAAATATGTCCTGGGGTTATTTTGATGGTGCCTATCAAGGGCCAAGGAGGGATTGTGGATATGGGTTCATTTTGCATTATTTTGATGCTCATTTCATTGTTGGAAAGGCTAATTTGGGATCAGGTACAAATAATAAGGGAGAGCTATGGGCCTTGAGAGGAATCTGACCGAACTCCAAGTTTATGGCGGTTCGAAATTGGTTATAAATTGGATGAAGGATTCATTACAACTATTAAACTTGGATCTTCATCAACCTGGTATGCGATTAAAATCTATTGCTGCATCTTTTAGCTCAATTTCTTTTCAACATATTTCCAGAGAACTTAACTATGTGGTCCATTCACTATCTAAAGATGCATTGCTTCTGCCATTAAACCATACAGTGAATCCCTTGATGGAGCGTTGATCTCCATTAAGGAGGGTGACTTTTATCTTTTGTAATCAATTCTTTATAATGAGAGTAACTCTCTCTTTTAGATCGATGTTTATGGACATAACTCTGGTTGGATATAATTTTTAATCTATTACATTTTTGTCTTTTATACTTGTAGACTATTTGACTCCTTTTGAAAATGTATTCAAAGACATGTATATAGAAAACTATGTTGATTGCACTATGACACCTAAGAATTCCTAAGAATTGTAACTTCAATTTCTATAAAATAAAAAAAATACATTTTTTTTTCTAAAAACTAAAATAAAAAAATAAAAATAAAAACTAAAATAAAAAAATCATAAAGAAAATAAAATAAAGAAAAAAAAATAATATATATATATTATTTATCTATTATATTATATTATATAAATGAATAATATTTATTTTTAAAAATGTGTATGTTTGAATGTATTTATGTAATTATTTCTTAAAATTAAAAGTTGTGTGTTTCAATGTATTTATGTAATTATTTTTCATATAATATCAACCATGTTTTTTAATGAATTAGTTGTAAAGAGAAGTGGAAACATAAGTTCCTTGAATTATTTGTTATTAAACCAAGAGTTGAACTATGAAAAAGGGAAAGCGTTTGTTTGTTTTTTGAAATTAAATATCTATATGAAATAGATGTACCATCATAAAATAATAAGTATAATAAATAACTTTTTTATTTTCTAATTTTTAATAATGTTTTTTTATAAATAATAATTAATTTACATTTATAAATATTTTTTAAATTTCAATACATATGAATGTAAATTTATAATATTAAATTTAGTATAAATTTTAAACACATTAATTTTAATTACATATAAAATTTTAATAAATATAAATTAAAATAAAGTTTTAATCACAAATAATTTTTAATCTTCCATTCAAACAAATTTTGCCGTCAAAAGCTAAGTAGTATGTAAATATAGAAAAAAAATGTAGACGTGGATCCACTGTTGATCCTGAAAACGGATAACTCCGAATATTTCTACGGAACGGGAAAGAGTACAGCAAGGGGTGGGTAGAGAACGGAGATATCTCCTCGTAATCCCTCCTTCGGGAACTTTTATTTTGTATATTATCAAGCATAAATATCAAGAAAAACCCATTCAAATAAAAAAAGAAATTCATCGTCTATTATCTAATCATGAGATTTCCACCATCAACATCTTAAAAACAATACTAATACTCAAATTCACTTAACTATACAAAGTCACCTAATTGTTCTACAACTCTTTGTGAAGAGGTAAATAAATGTTGTGACCATCTTCTCAAGGCTTTGTAAAAAAAAATTCTAAATAGATACTCTTCAACCTAATGTGTGGTTCGACTCAAACGACACCACAACAATGTACAACGCTTATGCCTATACTACCAATTTGCTAATAAATAAAAACACTTAAAAGAGTTTGTACCACCAATTTGATAATGAATAACACCACTTAAAACAATTTGAAAAATTATGATATACATATTTGTTGTGCATCAAATATTTGGACTCTAATTGTCATTTGGTCTCTACAACATGTTTCTTAACTTTTGCAAATTTGTGCTTCAACTTGTACACTCTCACTCTACTTGTGACCACTTGTGCATTTGAAAATCTATGACTTAAAGTAGATTTTGAGACCATCTTCCACATTTTGGTTGTTGGCCACAGTGTTGCTCGTAACGTCACATGACTAACTTCGTCACATGATTAATTGTTAAATTTTCTATGGAATATCTTAATCCATTAAGATGAATACGTCTTTAACAAATTGTGGTATATTTGCATGTTGATGGCAACAATCTTGAAGTTTCAAGGGGTGAACACCATTCTCATGGTGTCTTTATAAGGTACATTTTATAGTGCAGTTAAGCGTGAAAGAGTTTGTAACTTCAATTCACTATAATATTTAATGCAAAACTAAAACTAAAATAATAATAAATTCAATGTCAACTAAATAACAATTATTCACCTCTTAGACAAGAGGTTGAACTACAACTGAGGGTTGTACATAGGTTGTATTTGGTCTTATGTATGGGACTAACATTAGATGTTACTAGAAAGTACATGACCCCATTGAAAGTAGCCTCGAATATGACCACAAGGGACACTGACTTTCTTGTTGATACTATCTATGCTAAAACCACCTTTTGGTCATGGAATAAGACTTAAAAACTACTTTTGATTGGCTAAAAGATCATCTTCCTTAAATGTAAGGAAACAAGTTCACTGACCAAGACTAAGAGGAATACGGTACCTGAGTGAAGTATGCCCCCTTACGGACTATCAATATGTTATATATCATGTGGTGTAGTTTTCCTTAAATAATGATGATGAGTCATCCCACATTCACAGATAGTAGTCAATGATGGTTGTCCTCATTTCTGGTTGACAATTGAGTTATGGTGGGGAGGTAGGTCTTGCACTCTCCCCACCCAGGTTCAAATCCCTAATGAGACGTGGCCTATTGTGATAAGGTTAGAAGGGTAGATTCCCCTTGGGATAGAGGCCGCTTAGGTGCCTCGAGATGTCTCGTCATATTTTTATCGGTATATCTGGCTTGTGGGATATTAGATATACTCTTAGGTTATAGTGACAACAAGTTTGTTTGATCCCAAGCCTAACCCAGATCACCCTAATGAATCACCAATTTCCATGGCTAAAAAAAGAAAAAATGAAGATAGGTTTTTCCACTTTCGAGAAAAAACAAAAATAAATGGTCACTCACAAAAGCACGATAGCATAAATTCAAGTTAACTAAAGATATTTTAAATATCAAGAGGTTATTATAATCTCTTTTTTCTTATCTCAATATTTAATATATCCTAAGTTAAAATACATCTATTCTAATATTATCTTTTTTTTCTAAGGAAACTGGGAGAAAATCTTATTCGAAAAGCCTGTGTGGAAAATCAAAGGAGATTTTTTTACAATCTTCTAATAGAGCCAAAGCAGAGGCAAAAACTGGATGGATACTACTAGTATTTTAAAAAAGGCCACCCTTTAATACATATATTGAGTTCAAATTACTAGAAATCTGACTTAATTTCCTATAAAAGACCCCTAGAACTGAAACAAAAAAACATAGCATGGACTTAATTAATTAGCATGCTTTTGGATGTATGTTGCATATTTATGAGGAGGTGGTGGTGAATTCAAATCAAGCACTTGTCTGGGCTAAGCAAGTGACGACGCTCCGTCAGATATGTTCGAGGAAGAAGGCGAATGTACTGGAGAGATAGGCCGAGAGTGCAACTCAACCACTTCTGAGCGTATCGCTTCCACTTCATCCTTCAATTGTTGAAATCCCCGATGTTGTTCTACCAGAATTTCCATGGTGGATTTCCAGTGAATTGAAGCTTCATTGAGACGAAGTCAGAGAATATTCAACTGTTTAACCATTGTCCCGCACTCCTCCTCCTGCAACTCCATGTGCCAATGCTCCGTACATATCCTTCTGTTTTCCATATGATCCTGAATCCTCTTCTTTATTTGTGAAGTTCAGACACAGATCGCTTCCGAAAAACTCATGGTTTATCTAAGTCCCAACTCCTCCAAACTGTTGATTGTCTTCTGGTGGCTACAAGAATTGAACATCCATTGCATACTGAGAATTCCCCCCAGGTCCATATTTATCTTTTTCTCACTATGTGCGAAGAGCCACCAACTAGATCGATGATTAATGTCCAACATCAACATTCCTGAGTTGGAGGGGAGGTTGAGCATGTGACAGGACCTAAACCTTTTGAGCTCATCATGACTTAAGGTGGGAACTGTAATACCAAGCTTCGATGACGCCATGCACCAGCTAGAAAGTATAGAGCCCATGTGCGAAGAGGTCGAGAGCAACCTTGATCTAGGCTAGAAAAGAACAGATGAAATCAGGCACATGTGTGAAGAAGCGAGAAGCAGTTGAAGGACATTGTTGATTAAATAAAGACTAGATAGGGATGATGTACATCCACAAGCCGTTACATCTAGTGGAGATTGAGGCCATATGGAAAGGAATAAGGTAGGGATCGACCCATGAATCTTGAGAGAGGCACGTGTCATCAATACCCATCGTAGGCTAGGAGCCCTGATAAGTTCCATATACTTGGATGTATTCAATAAGGTATAGAGTGATGGTAGACCCTACCATCAATTCTAATTTCTTCAAATGACGCATTTGTTGCTAAATTAGCTTGATAGTCTGCCTGGGAATTATTAATTCTGAGAATATGGAAGACCTGGAAGGATTCAAAGGCTTCAATTTCTTGAATAACTCTTGCGATAATATTTTTGAGCTTCATGTCTTGAGGTGGGGCTCGTTTTCTAATCAGCTTGATGATCATCCAAGAATCTCCAAGAATGAAATGTCTTTAATGCCTTGGTTCTGGGCTAGACCCAAGCCTTTAAAAATAGCATAAGCCTCGTCTTAGTTATTAGTTTCCTCTCCAATAATCCAAGAGAATGATAGAATTAATTGACCTCCTGGGGAATAGATCACCCCACCTGCACCTGCCACCCCTATCTATTCTAATATTATCAATAACCACTTATCAAGAGAATAAACAATTGTTTACCCAAAATAATGACTCCATAGATGGTCGCTTTTTCCTTGATACACTTGTAGAGAAAATTGATGCTCACACTAAACCAATCAGGAAAGAGAAGACATATTCAAGCATAAAATAAATGACATACATGCACATTGCACACAGATTTTACCCTGGAAACCCTTAATTGGGAAAACCAACATTCCTTCAGTTTCTTGCTTTCTTGTTGTCTTATTCATTCATTTAATAAAGAGTTACATGAATAACCTTGGTCTACACCTACGACATAATCATCATCCTATTCTCTTGTACTACACAAGAACAACCCTACAACCAATTCGAGTTGCATCTACATGACCAAGTTGTTAGTATCAACATTAACATGAACATCAACTTATTACAAATAAAACGTGCCTTATTTATAGGCTTTACAACATGCAAAACCATAAATCATGGTGCCCAAAAATGGTTACAGCTCCACGTAGATGATTGGTTGCAATTCTGTGAATCTTGGAATTTTGTTATAGTCGACTACTAGTCGGTTACTACTCGACTTCCTAGTTGACCTCCAATCTATCTTCAGTCGGTTGCCACTCGACCTCGTGTTGCCCTCATGTCGGTTGACCTTTCTATCTTCTCGATTGACCACTTCGACGTTTGAATTGACCATCGACTTGACTTGACTCGTTAGTGGATTAATCACCTAGTCGATCCACCTCGACTAGATAGTCTAATGACTGTTCTTTCACTACAAAGAATATAACAACCTAAAATTCTCCCACTTGTTGTCTTCTTTGTTGATACAAGAGACCCAAAATTTCTATTCACTGACCCAGGGCATCAATGTCCATTTCTTCTCTACACCAAGAGAACTTCATAACACTCACAAACTTGGTCAATGAGTCTGCTATGTTTTCCACCATATGTATTTGTTGTTATTTATGTTTGGATGAGAATGAAAATATATATTTCCTTGCTATATATTTTTTATTATTTGAATTTAATTTATGAAAAATGCATGATAAAAATAATTATTATTTGAATAAGATCTAATACTTTATGTCTCGTTGAGGCTAGTGAAATGTAATCACTAGTTTAATGGTTGGGCTCCTATTTTTCCCAAGCACCTAAACCCATCTCTAACTTAATTTTTAATTTTAGGACAACTTAGCTTGCATTTAACGTAGAATTTATCACTAACCTAAGGTTCATAGTAAAATTTATCCTACAAATATTTAAGGAGAGCTAGTACTTGTAAGGTGACATAGCTCCACTAACATATCTAACAAATTGGTTTTTGGAATTAAAACAACCCGGGTTCCATTCCCCTTTTCCTCTTGACCGGTCCTACAAGAGCGTTTTGCATGTTGGTTCTCAAAAGTTTGTTTTGAGAATAAACATGAGGCACTAATGATCCATGATGCACATAAGTTCTTGGTATTCATAATTTTGGTCTACAAATTCCCTACTTGCATTACTTTGATGTGTTTATGATAACATAACACACTAATGTGCTTAAAACTAGTAGATGTACAACATAGAGAATTTTTTTATTTTAATTTTTAATTTTAAGTATACAACACATTTTTCATATCTCAAAATGAAATGAAATAAAATAAAGTGAGTGAATAGAACTCAAATTCATTATTGAAGAAGAAGAAGAAGAAAAAAATTTAACATCCATGAGGCTAACAATAGCCTATGGGACAAACTGCCTCATACACTGATTTATGCATTTCAGTCATTTTTCTGTTCAGCTTGATGATGAGATCTCCCACTTTCTCTCCACAGTCCCCTCATTGAATAAATTATTCCAAGAGTTAGTTGTTAAAATACTCAAATAATTGTCCCTACTATCTTTGAAAGCTTCACGCTCTAAAATGAAATGTTTTTCTATTTCCACTTTTCTGGAATTGCAGAACATACACACCCTTTCTTCCCAAGATTCCTTTGGTCTTTTCCAATGCTCGATTTCACAGCGGAGTTGATGGGAATTAGGTCTTAATTGGGCAATAATCATTTTGGTTCTCCAAGATATATTGGCCCCTATGTATGCTTTTTGATGGTGGTTGTAAGTGGGGTTAAAATCCTCAATGTAATACTTTTTATTTCTCCCTATCCCTTTATCTCAGGATCGCTTGTGGAACCTATCAATAACAAAAGCCTTTATCTCTTTACTATTTGTAGGGCACTTGTTCAAGTGAATATCCCATTTACTAAGCCATTTACTATTTTTCTGCATCCACATCTTCTTTCTTTTGCACAATATGTCATTGAATATGACCTTAGGCCACCGACCGTCTTCCATTTGCTCATTTTTTTTAGATATCTTATGAGACGCACCATAACAATTGCTTCAATAAGAGCAACCCCCATTTCACTCAGCATGATCTTCTCAATTTTAAACTTGTTTGTAATCAAGCATTTTTGAATCTTCTCAATTTGCTTCCATTGTAAGTCATATGTACTGCTGGCCCACACTTCACAACCATAGAGAACCACTAGGATCACTAAAATCCCAAAAAGAGTTTTCATAGTCTTCCAATCCCATAGCTCCGCCTCTCTGCACCTATTTTGGAAAGCATAGAACGCTTTCCAACCTTCCAAAGTTCTTTTCTTTCTGCAACCTTCCCAACTTAGATTTTTTTTGAATTCAATTCCAAGGTATTTGTAATCTACCACTTCATCAAGAGTGTTGCCTTCAAAGTAAGAGACATATGCAAGAAAGAGTTACCGATAAGAGATCTGTACAACTTTCATAGCGTTGTACAATAATATGGGTCACTATTTGCACTCATCATACATCCACAAAAGCATCTACGTCTATACAAACACTAATATATTGTGCGCTTGCGATTAGAGTCTATGCAACAACAAAATTATGCCCAACACTCATATCATTGCTGTTAATCAACCACCTCCAACTATAGAGCCGCCTTTCGAATCACCAACCACCAATTCTCCTTTTCATTTACACACCATGCTCAAAAATTAATTTTCTTTAAAAAAAATATAATGGTCATTTTATTGAAGTCGCGATCGTCGAGTTCATCCAATTAATTCAAAATAGATTTTTTGAAAAATATACACCTTTTTATAATCTCTTTCTATAAAGCATGGGTTTATATATATATATAAATATATATATCTTTTTTCTAATATCTCTATAAAGCATGGGTTTATATAATAATATAATTTTAAAGTCATGGCCAAGTCAGACATCAAATTGGTGTATGAGACCTCATTGTTGATGGGACAAGGGACCCCCTCCACTCAACGATTTGACTAGTAAAGTCTACAGAGGTATACATACCCTACCCCCTTTGGATTTGAACTTGGGACCTCTTAGGAAGAAACACATGTTCTTAACCATTAGGCCCACTCAAGTTGTATATATAAACATGGGGTATATATATAATGTAGGTTTCACAAGAAATAAGACAAATGCGAAAATGACTAACCATGACAAATAGCAAGCAGATGCGACTCATTGTAGAGATGAAGTCAACGACATAAGGCACCATATCAATAACATTGAGAAGGGGGAAAAGAGAGTTGGGAGACAAAATTGACAAATTGATAGAAGATACACAACATGTATCGTGGGAAATAATTCAGAAGCTAATAGAAGATTCCAAAAAATGTTGGCTAGACCTAATACAAATGAGAAAACATGGCAAGGATGAAGCAACGTAGACAACTAATGATCATAGAGTTCAATGATTGTCTTACTAACCAAATGGGTAGTTTCATTATTGATGCAATCCTTAACCTACCAAAAACCACCAACAAGCCCAAACTCATCAAACACAAGTCACCAAATATATCGATATATCATTGGTTATCTACATAAAATCAAAATTGAAATTTACCTAAATATGTTGGATAAGATGATATAAATGCTATCACATGGGTTAATAAGATTGAGTGAATTTTAACTATGAACCCACTTGCTAATGAATTAGAAAAGATATATATGGCATCCTTACCTTTAGAAGATCATGATTATGATTGGTTCACATAGTGGTTAAAGAAAACCAGTTGTTTCTTTGTAAACTAGCGAATCTTCATAGAAGATATTCTTAAAATATTTCACAATGATGAAGAAGATGACACTTTTACTAGGTTCACCCATGCATGGAAATTGGGGAGAGTTGATGAATATACCCATGACTAGAAAGTCTTAGTGATTACGCTTCTTGATCTTATAAATGATTAACTACTGAAAATGTATATTGTAGGATTAAAATCCATTATATGAGGCGAGCTTAGGCTATCAATACCTTGGAATTTGGTCAAAGCTAGAAGCGGGGAAAAATAATATAAATGAAATACCTTAGTCAACAAGGGGTATCCTTTGAACAACCAAATAAGATAAGAATTTATAGTCCACAAAGCCATTGCAACCATATTGTATATCACCACTAAAAATGGACAAAATAAGGGAAACACTTGTTGCAGATGTGGTAAGAAATGGATTTCGGGACATCAATTTGAAGAAAAGTCACTCCACTATTTGAAAATAGTGGTTGGGAAGGAAGCATAAATCTTAGACTTAGGAAATTAAATCACTATTGAGTACAATTTAGAATCTAACAATGATGAATCAATGCCAAAAGTATCATTAACATCAATCTCATGCACCCAACGAAGTAAGAATGAAGAAAAAGTGTCCCCAAAAGAAACTGTTACTCAAAAAAAAAAACATGTAAGAATGGAATGCAAAATATATTCTACCTCATATAAGGAAGGTTGATAAGATGCATGGTCCAAGAGAAGAGAGAAGAAAAAAAACAGTTCCACTTGCAACCATGACAGAAATATTAAAACCTAAGAATCCAAAGCTCAAATAAATCATAAAAACTAGGAATGTAATGATGCTAGTAGATTATGCTAGTACTCATAATCATGTAGAAATCATTTTTACTGAGCTATTAAACTTTTTTGTGTACCCCACCAAGTACCTCATAGTTGTGACTATGAATAGATAAAAGGTCAAAGGAGTAGGAAGATGTCATAAAATCTCTATACAAATAGAATATTTGGAATTGCAAACAGAGTTCTACACTCTACCATTCAATGAGATGGATATGGTATTAGGCGTTGAATGGTTGATGTAGTTGAGATTTTATACCACCAAACTTGAAGAAGAATTCATGGAATTTAACTAGCAAGGATATACGTTCCACTCACAAGAAATGGGATTTACAACTAGTTAATAAGGGGTAAGAAACATAGATGAACATGCAACAAAGAAAGCAAGGAAAAACATAAATCAATTTAAAATTTTATATTTGGATTACCCTAAAAGATTGTTGGGTATGCATTATATTCTTTGCACGACCAACCCCACATATTTTGTTGCGCTGGGCATAGTGGGCGGGGGGGGTCATAGGGGGGAAACGATGCCTCTTTTCCCAGGAGTTGTAGGGGGACAAAGCCGTTTTTTTGCGGTTTTATGTGTCATTTTTAGCAGTTTTCAACACACGATTTTCGCTTTTGGCAGTTTTATGGTGCATGGGTGGATTTGTGGCTTAGACCATGGTTTTCTAATTTCGGTTAAGGAATTAGGTTTGTAGTCTAATTCAGGTCAATGGATTAGGGGTTTTGACTACCGAGGGATCCTATATATATTTTATTGTAAATAATGAAGTTTATATGTGATGAATAATAATTAGAGGTGCAACTCTAAAAATTTTGTTGGTTTTCCTAGTTTGGGTTTCCAAGGTAAATCTCTGTGTATATGTGTGATTGTAATTGTGTGTGTGTGTGTGTGTGTGTGTGTGTTTTAATCTGTGTGTGCAATGAATTATTATAAAGGTTTAAAAACTTAGAGAGATCCACTTCACCCTAAGAAAATCCATAAGAGAGCCATTTCACTTGACTTTTCTAATTCCACTTGGCCAACTCTTATTCCAAGAAAGAACATAACTCTTTTTTTATATTTATGAAAATTGGACTCAATGAGTGATCCAGGTGGATATTGGTGGCCACCCACCTGTTCCAACTGGCTCCTTTTGTCAGTTTTTAGTTCAACACGTTCTTCTGTACTTCTTTGTAATTGTGGGTTCTACACTTCCAGGGCTGTCTGGAGCCCTACACATCTTCCAGGTGGATACTGGTGGCCTCCCACCTAATCCAATTGGCTTATGTTGTATGTATTCATGTCAGCACATCTTGTTGTACTTCCAGGGCCGTTTTGGGCCCCTAAACAATGTTATTTTGGCGTGCCATAGTCAAATTGTAGACAGAGTTAGATTTTGACAACATAATGCATATTTTTCTAAAAGAGATTTCCAACGGGCTATCACAATCCTAAAACAAAGATCGTATACAAAAGTTACGACCCCGGGAAGTTAATGTACTAACTTAGCCAAACATGGCCCACATGAATTTTGGTGTTTCATATCCTAGGGTTAGGTTTTTGGATGTTTAAGGTTTTGTCATTCTTGTTTAACATAAAAAGGCCTTCAGAGCCTCATTGTAATCATCTTCTGATGAATGAGTGTAGCCGTCACATCTCTTCTCAGAGATAAAGCTGCCACCATTCTAGTGATTCTTGCACTCTGTATTTTTACAATCTCTTTACAATTCTTTCATTAATAGAAATCAAGTATTGTTTTATTTCTCTGTTTTTGGCATTGTAATTTATTTGCTTTCATTTCATTCCGAACATAATCCCTATCAGTGGTATCTGAGAAGGCTGCTCTTGATCATTTTTTTCAGCGCATGTCCCCGACGAGGTTCGAGTATAGCCAATTGGGTGTCGATTTTTTCTCTCTTGAGGACAATCACTCTCGCACACCCAAGAAACCCTCAATGGTGGTAGAAAATAAAGATGACGGAGCAGAAGATTATATTAACCTGTTGCTTGAGCAAGTTCTTGCGCGACAGAGGGACGAAATGATGGAGAATTTTTCACACATTCTTCAACGCATGCCGATAGCAACAGGCACATCTTCATCAAGCAACCATTTTGGAGGAACCTCTCCCTTCAAGGTACAAGTTAATTTTTATATTCCCATATTTGAAGGTCAGATAGATGTGGATGCCCTAGAAAAATGGTTAAATATATTAGAAGGTCATTTCTTTGTTCAAAATTTTTCCAACAGGGAACAGATCACCTTCGCACTCCTTAGGGATTTATCCCATGTCAAACATTGGTGGGAAACTTACTGGGAGAAAAGTTCCACAGAGGAATCTGGAATCTATGGGGTCGAGCCCACTTGATATTTTTTGTGGATGCGTTCAAAGAGCATTACTATCCTGTTGATAACTATGAAGATCGGTACATGAGATGGACCATACTACATCAAGAGAAGATCCAAACAATGTTGGAGTTCACAAATACTTTCTATACCTTGTGCACCAAGATGGGTATCAAGGACTCTGAGTGACATCTAGTTCTGAAATATCGTGGGGATCTGCATAGGTACATCCAAACCAAAATAGATTTCCTAAACGTCTCATCATTGGGAGATGCCTATCAATATGCTGTCAAAATCGAGCAGAAATTTAGGCACCAAAACAAATGGGAATTCGGGTCTGCAAATATGCAACAACCAAAGCACGATAAAGACGACCCTAACCAACAACCCCTAGACAACTAGTCTAAGACACATGAAAAAAAGGGTAAAGGGGAGATGAAGAATGACACTGGGAAGTGTTGTGACTTCCACAAAATCCCCTGGCACAACACCAATGAATGTCTCTCGAAATAGTCATTGGTGGTTGAGGTCAAAGACACGGAGCCGAACCTTGATTTAGAATCTGATCCAGAAAATATTGAAAATAGAAAGATCATCGATGCAGACCCCACTGCCACTGTCACGATCACAACAATTCAACCACAAGAATCAATAGATCCTGAAGAGGGGTAGCTCCTCTTCCATTCACAAATGTGGGTGAAGGGGACTCCGTTGCATTTCATTGTTGATAACGACAACCAGAAGAACCTCATCTCAGCTAAGGCCATCAAATAGTTGGGGTTGTCGACAATACCACACCTGCAGCCATACAACATCATGTGGCTTCACCAAAGATGGGATCTCTGTGTCAGCCAACAATGTCGCATGTCTTATGGCATCCAACCCTTCAAGGATGAGGTAGTATGTGATGTTTCCCCTCTTGATGTCTATGATGTGGTTTTGGGCCAACCATATATGTGGAGACGTCATGTTTTCTATGAGTCTAGACCTTGTAGTGTCATTATTACTCTGGGAGTTTAGCTCGATAGGATACCAGAGGTAGTTCCAACTACTACTCCATCAAAACAGTGTCGTAAGGTAATCTCTCATACTACAAAATTCATCCTCTTCACAGTTTGTTAAAAGGATGCACAAAAGACCGTTATAACCACTACAGCCTCAACACCTTCTATCCAGCAAAACCAAATTGTCAAAGAGAAAGAATATATTGTTTCTTCACCTACAATGGTGCCTACACAATGCCCTGTGAAACCCATAAACAACAGGTTGGTGGAACATATTCAACCCCGCTAACAACTGATTTGTGACAGTCTTCCATAGACCAAGCAACACAACTTCTCCAACAAAGCACTTAGCTCACCAAGATTCAGATTTAGAACTTTCTTCCTAGGGGGGAGGATTGATCCAGGTGGATATTGGTGGCCACCCACCTATTCCAAATGGCTCATTTTTCAAATTTTTAATTCAACACGTTCTTTTGTACTTCTTTGTAATTGTGGGTTCTACACTTCTGGGGCTGTCTAGAGCCCTACACATGTTTCAGGTGGATATTGGTGGCCTCCCCCCTAATCCACCTGGCTTATTTTGTATGTATTCATGTCATCACATCTTGTTGTACTTCTAGGGTCATTTTGGGGCCCTAAACAATTTTGTTTTGGTGTTCCATAGTCAAACTGTAGACGGAGTCAGAGTCTGATGACATAATGCATATTTCTCTAAAAGACCTTTCCAATGGGCTATCACTCACTTAAAACGAAAATCGTATGCAAAAGTTACGACCCTGAGAAATTAATGTACTAACTTACCCAAACAGGGCCCACATGACTTTTGGCGTTTCATCTCCTAGGGTTAGGTTTTTGGATGTCTAGGGTTTTGGTATTCCTGTTTAACATAAAAAGGCCTTCAAAGCCTCATTGTAATCATCTTCTGGCGAATGAGCATAGCCATCACATCTCTTCTCAGAGATAAAGCTGCCACCATTCTAGCGAGTCTTGCACTCTGTATTTTTACAGTCTCTTTACAATTCTTTCATTAATAGAAATCAAGTATTGTTGTATTTCTATGGTTCTAGCAAGTTTCATGAGTATTTCATTGTAATTTCTTTGCTTTCATTTCATTCCAAACATAATCCGGATCAATGAGACAAACCCTTCATTTAACTTCACCATACTTTTCAATGCCTAATCCTTCATTTAACTTCACCATACCTTTTCAATGCCCATTATTTTGATGCTTCTTTAACTTGATAACACACCATCAACATAACCATGTTTTTTTTAAAACAAGGCTAATATTTTTATAATTGGATCACCCTAAGATAGCCATTTCACTTGACTTTTCTAATTCCATTTGGCCAACTCCTATTAAAAGAAGGAATGAAACTCCATATATATATATATATATATATATATATATATATATATAATAAGAACTTGTTAGAGACCTAAATTGGACTTAATGAGAAGATATAAGGTAGCTAGAGAGGTAGTGGGGGGGCCCAGAGGGTCCATAGTGATAATAGTGGAGGTCATTCAATGTAAGGTGGACTAGGTCCACTATATTAGTAAATAAGGCCCACTATGGTAGTTAGATATAATAAATGTAAGAGGACTTATTAGAAGGTTCTACTTCTAGAAGATTCCTCCTCTAGAATGTTCTGAGGTGATGGTAGCACTATATAAAGGAGTTCAAGCAATGTAATGAGACATGAAAAGAAATATTGTCTTTGGAGCTGAAGCTCATTAGGAGGACGCCCCCTTGAAGAGGCAAGTGAACAGGAGAGGATCCTTTCCATAATAGGATCCATTGTATGGTGTTTCCCTACTTCAAGGGTTTGATGGTAATAAAGGAGATTTTGCATATTATTCTTGTATATCTATTGTGGTTCTTTTGTATTCAGTCTTTGGTTCTTAACAAGTGGTATCAGAGCACTTTTCAGGGTCGGAGTTGTCGGCAACTATTTTTTATTTTTGCATATTTTTTTTTCGGAGAAGAAAAAATAGGGCCGCGACATTCCAGACATTTTCAGTATATTTCTATGCAAAATTTGTAGAAAAGGGTTGTATATATGAGTTCCTCTGATAAAAACACCCAAGTTAAAAAAAAAAACGTCTGAAACGGAGTCTGGGAAGTCAAGATATTGAAGTTTTAAAGTCTGTAATTTTTCAGGGTTTTTTCCGCGGACGGCGACGCGATTTGTTTTTATTTATGTAGTAGTTGGAGGCCGAATTTTCTAAAAAAAATTACATATCTGAGTTCCTCTCACAATTTCACCCAATTTAAAAAAAAAAATCAGCCGAAACGGAGTCCGGGAAGTGAAGTTATGAGCATTTTAACTTCAGTGGTTTTTTAGGGTTTTTTTCAGAAAAAACCGCGATTTTTGGTTGTAACTTATTGTTCTATTTTTTGGGGTTTTTTTTATGATGGCTGCAGGACCGAAGGGTTCATAGGGTGCTCAGGTGACTATTTTTTCTCAAAACCTGAAAGAAATTATTGAATCATTCAAAGCCCAATTGTTTCACACATTGGATGACAGATTAGATGCATTTGCACATGGCCTCACAGACAACCCCACAAACAACCTCACATACGAACTCAATGATAGTTTTCGTACTATTCAAGATTCATTGAATAACATGCAGGAGATATTTCTTATGGAGGGCCTCAGGGATGAATATAATCAAGAAATATATGCTTGGTATGATTTTGAAGATGATTGTGATGATTGGTATATGGATAGTTGTCATTTCTGGGATGACAACCACTTCCATATTTTATTTGATGACTCCACTCCACCTTCTGTAGAGAAAATCAATGTCCCACATCAGGAGCCAGTTACCAGCGTTCAGTCTGCATATTCTACAGTGGTATTATTACTTCCAGATTCTGCTATGACCATTTTCCACTATGTGGATGGATCTTCTTATTTGGATCCACATGATAGGTGTCAGTCTTTCGAGCATGATTTGGAGTCAGTTATTAGGTTCCAAAATCTTCCACAGGGAGTTCACATGAGCACTTGGACATGGGACCCGGGCTTACAATGGTAGTTGGACTACTTCAGTATGGTGGATTTCCTTTCTACATGGGACCTAGGTTCTTTAGTCTTCTCCAACATTATGGTCCACAATTATCCATGGGACCCTGGTATATGGTTGTACATCAAGCGTTGAGGACAACGCTTTCATAAGGGGGATGTAATGTAAGGTAGTTAGAGAGGTAGTGGGGGGCCCCAGAGGGTCCATAGTGATAATAGTGGAGGTCATTCAATGTAAGGTGGACTAGGTCCACTATATTTGTAAATAAGGCCCACTATGGTAGTTAGATATAATAAGTGTAAGAGGACTTATTAGAAGGTTCTACTTCTAGAAGATTCCTCCTCTAGAATGTTCTTAGGTGATGGTAGCACTATATAAAGGAGTTCAAGCAATGTAATGAGACATGAAAAGAAATATTGTATTTGGAGCTGAAGGTCATTAGGAGGATGCCCCCTCGAAGAGGCAAGTGAACAGGAGATGATCCCTTCCATAATAGGATCCATTGTATGGTGTTTCCCTACCTCAAGGGTTTGATGGTAATAAAGGAGATTTTGCATATTGTTCTTGTATATCTATTGTGGTGCTTTTGTATTCAGGTATTTGGTTCTTAACAGAAGAATCCTTCATTTAACTTCATCAGACCTTTTCATTGCCCATTATTTTTATGCTTCTTTAACTCGCTAACACACCATCAACGTAGTTTTTTTTTTTTAAATGGCCTCCAATGTTATACTACAAAATACAGAGAAGGATGAGTCATTTAATTATAAATAATTGAATTTGAAAGTACTTAGAGGTTGTCTTTACCTTTATTATCTAAAGAGAAAATCACCAAAGTATGATTCAAAGAACAAGGAATTAAATGTTTAGGCTTGAAATATCTTACTTTAGAGATTAATAATTCATTGACAAAACATTTGTTCAACTTAAACCAAACGAAAATTTTCCTTGTTCATTAATTGATCAAGTGAAATTGCTCCTAATTGCCTCAATGTACCGTAATTCTTTGAACTTTGAAATAAACCAAGGAATTAAACAAATCTCACACAATCTCGAGTCTCATTAGCCTTACACCTCTCAATAGAAATACCCCTGTAATATAATAACCCTAGACATAAAAAAAATTCATACCACTCTTACCAATAATTAGTTTAATTAACAACTAGAACACATGTATTTAGTAGATGCATATAACATTGACGTTCATTTCTCCATAATTTAATAAGGAGAGAAACAAAAAAAAATCCACTTGGTAAATCACTCAAAAGAAAAATTGTTACCATAGTAACACCCTATGACTAATCCGACATACAAGAAGCAACAAACACTACAAATTATCAATTATCAATCTTGATTGAGATTTTTCATGATGGAAACACTACAAGATACATTTAACATTGAATCTTAGAGGACAACAATATCGTTTTTTGTAATCGATAATCCTTCTGTGGTGTTGGATGGATCCCAACCTAGATGTTATAAAATAATATAATCATGAGAGTCCCCTTGAGATTCTTCTATTTTAAGGATGCTCTTGGTCCAATGTTGCCATGCATCCACCTCTATTTTTTCCTTTTCTTTTGTTTCTATGGAGAGTTCACAAGTGCTCAACTCTAATCCACAACTTGAATGCACGCCTTTCCTATATAATCATTTTTAGAGAGTGAGCCACAATTCCCCTCTTGACTCCCCTATAACTAAAGAGTCCCCATGAGTAAGATTTGTCTCCATGTATCTAATATAAAAGGATATAATATGTTGTTTGATGCATTGGGGTAGGGAACACTAGAATTATTTCATTGGACCTATTTTTCTACATTAAATGATAGTGTACATCAGATCAAGAATCATTATTTCTTTGGATACATTTAAGTCCTTTCTGTTAGACTCTTTCTATAAGGTTTAATCGTTATTTATTTGGATACATTTAAATGTATTCTACTAAACTCTTCCTATAGGGTCTAATTGTTTTGACGTTGTATTGATTGACTTCTTGAATTTCTAAAAGATATTAACTTATATTGTTTTATTGAAACCATTTTAATTCAGTTGATGGAATCTATTACCATATATCTATTCCCATGGGGTATATCATCAATTTTTTTTTTTTTTTTAATCTTAGTGCTTCCACTTCAGCATTATAATTTCATCAAGGTCCTTGAGAAGCTTCTCCTTGCTCCATATATAGAGCCATTGTAGATATTTTCCTGGGAGATGGTCATAAACCTTATAATGCTTATACATTGAAATGGCACATTATCATATTTGAGAATGATATGTCAATACGATGAATATTCAATTTTTAGATCATTGCCTTCTTAAAGTACATAACCTACATCCATTTCAATGCATGCTTTTGCACATGTGGTGAAAAATTTATATATTGTCAATTGATGGATAATGGCAACTTATCAATAAAGTCTCATATTTCTTTCAAAAAATTTAGTATTCTATAGAAAGGTAAGGGGTTTCACCCAAATGAGAGTATTTATATTAATTTTTTCTTTACTAGATTGAAGATTAAAGTTTTGTCTAATATGGATAGAGAAAAGTTATTTCAAAACTAAGAGATGGTGAGACTTTACTCATCCTTGGTTTACTTAAGAGGTGGAAAATAGAGGTGAAGAAAAGCTAAGTCTTTATCGACACTAGTAGTGCACAAAATGACATAGCCAAAATTTCATGGCTAATTGGGGAAAATATACCAATTGGTAGTCCATGTGTTTCTGCTTTTATTTCTCTAAAATTTTCCCCATTCCTCATATTTCCTTCATTATAAGTGCTAGGTCTAATGCCTTGGATCAAATTCTTTAGTCTTTGGCCAAGCCCTTTCCACCTGTCTTATAGACATAGTTGATTTCTTGAATGCGGAAGGTGGATATCCCTTTCCTTCCACATTCTTTTATTTATTTCATGGTTCAGATCCATCTCCTCTTTGCATTCTTTCCTTTGCCCCACATCATTTTTCCACACCCATCACTATGCGCTACCTCTGCATCAACATCATACTCCCCTCTCCACATCCCTACATTCGTAATGTGGAACGAGGAGTGTGGAGGAATCACCTCCTTGTGCACTTGTTCCTTGCTCTACATCCACATTAAGTACACAGAGCTGATATAGTTGGTACCATGTGGTGAGATAAATGAATCTCTCACACACAAATGGAACTAGGTGGCATGATATACAACTGACACATGGAGAGTATAACACAATGAGGACTAGTAGAAGAATTCCACGTGGCCTTAGGGTGATAGGTGGAAGGGCTCTTGGATTCAGATGGTGACTTGGTGACTTGGCATGGGTGTGATAGTAGGGCTCTAAAATTACCACATGTGGTAGACTAGAATCACATATCTTGGGATTATTATCTAAATAAAAAGGAGAGACATTTTTCCATATAAACGATAAAGGTTATCCTCCCTTTGTGAATGTGGTATGAACCTCAAGGAACCCGATTCAATGTCCATAATTTATTTAAACGACAAAACGGTGATTCTGAAGTCTCAACTTCAACGAACCATATCTTGAGTTGCTAAAGGCCAAATGAGGTATGTGAGGGCTTATTAGAAAGGTATGAAGATAAATAATTCGATGAAGAGGAACTCCACATCAACATTATCCAATCATAGTGTGACGAGTGTCCATAAGAAGAAAGTTTTAAATAAAAACTTGATTTAATGCATTCTCCTCCTTACTAGTCTGGAGAGCACATAAATATGGCATACACCAAAAATATAGATTATGGAGTTTTATAGGATATTGTATACTATCAAGATTAAGAAAAAATAGTCATTTGCACCTTGGGAAATAATTAAGGAAATATTAAAATAATGAAAAAGGTCTATGAATTGAGAGGAACATCAATGAAAGCAAGGAAGTGTAAAAATGAAAGGCATTGGTTTTAAGATAGAGAAGGTGATTTGTTTTAGGATAGAGAAGGTGATTTTTCTTATTCAACAATGGAACTTGATAAGTGAATATCGATGTTAACCATGTCCAATGAGCTCTTGGAAATGCAATTTTCTATGCTAAAGGATAAAATAATGGCTTTTTAAACAAGATCGTGATCAATTTATTGATAATCTATTTAAACATGAGATGGAAATGGACAAAATATTGGACCCTCAAATAAATGTACTATAATTTGGGGATTGTGGAGAACCATGTAAAACTCATTATGCATTCACCTCCTCATTTTGTAAGATGAATTAACATATAATGGTTTTGCAATTTGAAGTCAATAGTAAAGTCTTCTTTTCTATCTTTCATGTGTAATTTTCTTGATAGTTTGAGATGATAAAGGCTAGCATTATGATTGTTTTATTTTATATTGTCTTTGTTAAATTGTAATTTATTAGAAAGTGTTGTGACCATATCATAATGCCTTTAAAATAAGTTTTGGTTATTATATTTGTATGGATTTGGTTTGTATCATTTTATTTGTGAAAGATGATTGTAAAAGAGGGGATTATTTTAATAAGAATGTATTTTTTAATAATTTATATTAAACTTGGTTTTACTTAGCAAGATCAATATTTGGCTCTAATATGTTTTTTCCTCTCTCATTTTAGACCTTATGTGTTGCATAAAGATTCCATCACCCATTAATTATACACTATCTTTGTTTAAGTCTAACCATTTATTCAAAGATGAGCCTGTGATTATTTATGTTTCCCATTCTTCTATTCTCTTTGATATTAAAGGTGAGGCTAGAGACAACATAAAGGTTTATTTATGTTTCCCATTTCTTCTATTCTCTTTGATATTAAAGGTGAGGCTAGAGACAACATATAAGGATGTCCTCTTTGCATTGGAAAATAATCATCCTAAAGTTAGATGAGAATGGTTGTGGTGACAATGATAAACCTTCTAAGTGACACTAGAATTGCCCCAATGAGTGTTAACTTTTAGTGACTTGATATTGTGTAGTTCTAGGAGCTAATAAGAATCACAAAAAATAATTAGATCTTTGATGGAAGAAATTTTTCTAAATAAAACTATGTGAAAGGTTTAGAGTGAACACTCCACCCATCATCAAGAACATAAAAAGTTAACATGATAAATGAAGTGACATAAAAAACTAATATAATGGATGGACACTCCACCCATCATATTAGCTTCTTATGAAAAAACCACTCTAAAAATTAGAGGTTTCGAAACCTCTCATATAATTTTATCCACAAAAAACATTCTTCCAATATAACTAACTATGGAACCCTACATACTTATATCTTTGATCCCGCCTCACCAAAACTCCTATTATGATTTCATATCAATAAATTAATTTTTAAACTAAGAGATAATGTACCTTTCTATCGAATTGCTTCAACACTTTCTCCATCCCCTCATTATACATTTTTATTTTTTATTA
>JASDQU010587718.1:55893-72436 GCA_032191745.1 Picea mariana | reverse complement strand
ATTGTATGCAGCAATAATGTTCACCGAGATCTGGAACTGGAAAATACTCTTATGTATCAGCCCTGCTCCTCGCCTCAAGATAGGTGACTTTCTCTATATCAAGGTGATTTTCTTGAAAGCCTGCCATAATTGATTGGCACTGAAAAATAGGAAACCAAAAAATTGCAATATTTTCCTGTGAAAGAAATATTAATTATGGGAAGAAAATATTATACAAAGCAAGTCAAAATTATGGGAAGAAATATTAATTATGGAAAGAAATAGAAATAGAGAACAACACAATTTAGGTAGGAAACCAAAAAATTATAATATTTTCCTATAAAAGAAATATTAATTATGGGAAGAAAATACTATACAAAGCAAGTCAAAATTATGGAAAGAAATAGAAATAGAGAACAACACAATTTAGGTAGTTATGGGAAGAAAATATTATACAAAGCAAGTCAAAATTATTATGATATATTGAACCATAGTCATTTTCTGTAGAAGAATCGACAATCTAGTTAGAAATCCTTCTTGTTCTACTGAAGTAATCCTGGATGAGTCCATATTATTTGACTAAAATTTGCATTCACACCATTCCACCTTCTTTGAAAACATTTCCAAATTACATTCATTCCTTCCTATCAAGACTTCTCAGAATAACTTTGAAAACAATATGACAAAATGGACATGGCTACTTCCTTCTCAACTGCATAACAACATTACCTGTCGTGGTTGCCTTGGTAAGCTTCACTAAATGCAATGCAAACCTGTCATTATTACTTATGACTAATATCTAATAGTGTCATTGTTACTTATCACTAATATCTAAGAGTGGACTGGCTCACCAAATCTTTCATGATCAAAACCTAACGCACATACACCTTTATGCTGAATTGAAGTGAATAAGGATTAACCGATCAAAACTTTCAGTTTTCCATAAAAGTATTTACAAGCACTAACACTAAGATTAAAGTATTTTGGTGGGGACTAAGCTTCCATGCAATCCTTGTTTTGATGACATTTTATTGTAGTAAAAAATAAAGCAAATACACATTTTATTTTATTAATTGAATGTGTAAAGTAATTAAATTGAAGAGAAAATTATACATTATTGTAAATGATATATATGTGTGTAAAGTTATTGGATTGAAGAGAAAAAGTTATATATATATATATATATATATATATATATATATATAGGGTTTAGTTTAGGTGGTTGGGTTGAATGTTTGTTATCCTTTCCAGCAAAGTACAATTTTCATAAGTGACATGTTGAGTTTTTAATGATTGTATTGTTGTAATGGTTTCTTGTGAGAAATAAACACCACTAAATCTCAATAATTTTACATCCCATGTAAAACTTAGAATTCAAATCACGTCTTCCCCTCATAATTGAATTGTAATTTCCCTTTGGTTTGGATTTATTCATGTTTCCTATATTAAGGTAACTCCTTTTAAGGGACAACTTATGATTCACTTAAAGAGTACTTGGAAATGAAGAATACATAATAGAAGTGAGAGAAGTTATCTTTTTTGAACTTGAGATAAGTGGAGGTCAAAATTAACACATATAGAAAATTTGTGGTGAAAGAGGATCAAAACTTACAAAAAAATTGTAAAAGTTTATAGTAAAAATTCAGAGAAATTCGACCCCTCAATCTATGATGCTTGTGTGAGAAAAATGTTTCTTTTTCAAATATTAAAAATGAGTATATCACAATTTAATGAAAATATTTTTCTATTATTATTGACCTAAAGATGTTAAAATTTCACATTTTATATTGCATTATTTACTAGCACAACCATATTGTAATGTGGTTGATATAGGCAATAGGCCTCAATTTCTACCTTTCTAAACTAATCCCATTATCCCATATCAATCATTTTTATAATATGAATGTCGATGTACTAGTTACTTCATTGACAACTATTAGAACATCAAAAAATTATGTTCCGTCTTTTGATTTAAAGAATTTCTGATCTTTCCTACATTGTAACACAAATTCATGTTGTGAAGAACTTTAGACATGATCATGGCTAATTTTGTGCCTTTTACTTTGTGTGATGCATGCAATTCTCTTTCGTTCCAATAGTATTTTCATTTACTTTACGCAGTAGCTATTTTATGTGCTCTATGGTGTCTCCAACTATAGAAGCCCTGTCATCCTTCATGCACATTAAATTTACAATTCATTAGAATACACAAACCCTGCAAGATAACTAAAGTATTTTAGTTTGCACTTTTGCTAGTCTAAGTGCAATAATAATCTACAAAGTGCTAGAAAATAAGAGGACATATGCGGGAACTGAAACTGTTAGACCATTTACCCACAGAGATCATAAACACACAGTAGAAAACCAGAGATAAAACATACGTAGACAACATGGTTTGTGTGGTAAAACCCTCCTTCGCCTCATGAGGGAAACATCTACGGGACAATGGAAGAATCATTCTATTAGAAGAAAGAACCAGGAGATTACAACAACCATAGGCAACTGAAAGCTTCGGAGAGGGCTTGAAGCCCCTTGCTCAATATCTGCCTCTCAAGCTTACATATTTAAGCAATCCTCCTAGAACTAATTCATTTATTGTTGCGTCTTAATTCAACCAATATGTTGCAACAAATTGAGCTAATCTCCAAATTTATAGGCTCTGGTAGATAGCACCAAGGAAACCGACTTATCCTTAATGATGGGATAATTGGTTGTCACTTCTAACAATCTCCACCTTGACAAACAATTTACTTGATACCATGCCTTGTCCATTCATCACCTTCTTGCAAGCTAAGATAGGTGATAATAGTTCTTTCAAAGCTGAAGCACCCATTTCACTGCTCCACGTGGATTTATCATGTGACCACTGACAACTCCTTGCAAGTGAAATATATGATCTTCTCATCACAAACATATAATTACTTCTGGCATATTGTACATGAGACATACCCTCCTTCTTCCTTATATAACCAAGACAGTGTCTTGAAGAAAGATTACAATGAAATTTAAAGAGACATTTACCAATCTCACAAGGCTCATATTGAATCTCATCAGTATCCTTTTATCATTTTCATCGTCTCTATGTATCTCAATTCCCAAGATTTGTTTTGCAGCTCACAGATCCTTCATTTCAAACGTCTTGTCCAATTGAGCCAACCCATTAATATTATCCACGCATGTGCTTGCTACAAGCATATAGTCAACCAATTAAACACCAAGATAGTGAATAACATACTCAATGGTTATTCCCACTTCTTTTAAAAACTGGCTCACAATGAAGGAATCAAACATCTTGTATCATTGCCTGATGCACATTTCAGGCCATACAATGATAAATTGAGCTTTGCAAACAACTTTTTTGTCACAATCCTGAGCACCTCCAGTCCACCTCGAATATTGTATTCAAGATATTCGCCAAAAAACTGACAAAGCCAGTCAAGTGAGCTTAACACTAGCTCACCTCCAGGCACCTTGCAATGGGGTCTTTGTGCTCACTTTAACAAAAACATTTCCTTGACCAAATCCGGCCAAACCAACCAAATGAGCTTACACTTCTCACTTCTAGGCAAATGTACAATGAAGCTTTTATGCCTATGAATAAGCTTAATTACATGTAATATCATGGACATCAAACCACGGAAAACTAACATGACCCAAAACCCAACCCCTACCACCTAAGTCTACTTCTAGACTTAACCGGTTGAAAAAGAGGGGTATGCATGCTTAACAAGGTCTTATAGCCATGTGCCCAATTACATGCTAATTCAAAAATTTTACAACCATTAAAAATAATAAATGTTCACATAGTAACATTACTTTTATCGTTACTACAATTACTTCCATTTACCAGTAGCACCGCCACCATAGTTGGATCCTACCACGCCTTCCCGACTGCAGGAGGAGCACAGAACAACACATCTGCTTTTTCTTTCTCTGGCTCTGCAGAGATCTACCACACACTGCAGAGTTCAACTACTCTCTTCACATAGCACTTCCCTTACAATCACAACTCATATCCTTCCGGAAGTAACTCCACCCGAGCATTCACCTCACATTACGACAACGATCATCTCTTAACCGGCTTCTTGTCGTCTCCTTCATTTCCACTCGGGACGTTGTAGCAAAGGTTCTTGGAAATATTATCACAGACTTGAAACAGGCCCTTGCCACCTACTGATACCAAGGATACATCTTATCCCATAGTTTTCTTGGCTTTGTTTGGCCAATAAGTAGCCAGTTGATCTAGACATCTCATTGTCCACGCCATCAGACCTTCCAACACAACCTCCTCCACTAAACGCGTTCCAGACCTGCTGCCAACATGACTCCTTTGAACTGGTGTCTCACAACAACAATTTCTCCCAACAAGACTTTACCTGTGGCCCAAATAGACCGCACTTGTAAGTGCCACTGGTGCTTCTTGGTCAGATCTCTACACCCATCTTCAGTCCTCAAAGTACTGATCCCTTCCATCTGATGGAATCCACTGGCTGTATGACATTTGCAGCCACTAACGTGTCCCTTCGAGGACTCCACCAGGTCACTTTCCACCATCATGTCGCCTCTTGTGCAGCCTTTAACACAATCGGTTGTCGCCACATCCAGAAGATAACACACACAGCTACAAATAACGATTCCTCAGGCTTCTATCATTAATGGATCAAGTGAGACCATCTATGAAATAAAAGTGTTCGACCCCAGTGGAAAGCCATCATCTTTCCTCTCCTTGCAAACTAGGCTCCTCATATAAATCGGTCAGACGTGGGTCCGAAAGAACTAAGCATCCTCTCACTTCACATAGAAAATATGTCTGCAAACCGGGATCACATGCAACATATGACACTTCCTATTACCTTTGTTGGTCTCTGCAAAACTCCGCGGACTGCAACCCACCGATCACATAAGTTTTCTGTATTAACAAAACTTAATGGTTTTCGGATACAACAACGATGGTCACCACTAGTCTGGATAAATTTTCATTATGGATCAACATCGATAATCAAACTCATATAACAACCCATTTCTCATAATCAATGGATCTATAGGTGGTTGTATCTTTGCAATTCCATCAAGTTGACGACTCTGAATCCTTGCCATGCTGTGATTGATTTTTGCCTCATCATGCCAATCTTGTTTTCCATTCACGATGGATTCCAAAACCTATTCTCCAAGATTATCAACCTGAGTTTACATCTTCACGCAGGCTCAAAAACATGACATTGACCTGACCTAATCTTGGCAAATAACAACTTCTTGTAAATGGTATTAAAATACACAATCATCCACAAGAATACAATGTCCATGGGAAAACTTATAATCAACCACCGTCAGAGATGCCTTTGCAGTGTGCAAGGAACCAATATCTTCTCCTCTATTAAAAAAAGGCAATTACTCCTTCAAACAACGGTGACTACTCCACTAGAGTTACGCATCTTTCACAGCTCATGGCTCTTAGATTTTCACTTGATTTAATCAAGTCCTTGAAATCTTTGTAGCAGCCTCACCATAATATCAATGAATCCACACAAAAAATGTTGTTTTCAAACCTTTGAAGATGTTGGCAAAGCCCGTATGCAACTGAAAAACTATATATCTGCACTTCAACGACTACACAGATCTCAACCTCAACGTCGATTCCTTGTGCATAACCCACGAAGAAACAATGTCCATCGAGCAATTCAGTGAATCATCCACACACAACAATGTTTACTCGGATTTTGTCGAGCAAGCAGCCACCTTGGGCCTTAGCTCCTTCGACGCTCTTCTACTGTAAGCATGTTGCGCTCCACCTTTAATTCAATCGTGTCTCTGCAAGAATAAATCCATCCTTTACGACCTCTCACCAGATTAGGCATCGTCCTTCACAGCCTATCGATGACTTCAATACAACATGGCTCCAACTTGCAGCAACCAATAACACCAGATGTGTAGTTCCTTCAACCTAGCTCCACGTCGATCAGGTCTTTTCATCGTTGACCACTACCATATACCAAGCTCACAATGATTCTAAGCTCCATCTCCCAAATTCAAGATGCGGGCCTTGTGCTTGTGGATTAATTAGACTCAATACAAAAAAACACCAACTGTTTTTGAGAACGACGATGCCCTCTTCCTCGCTAATGGAAACCAGGCCCTCCAGCAGATAGCACACACTTCCCAAGTGTTATCACGACCTCTTCTCTAATGAACCATTGCCAATCGATGATCTCATCAAACATATATCAGAGATATTTTCTAATTCCTCTAAAATCGCACGAATTTAGTGAGTCTGGTGATCTACATGTTCTGCAGCCACCTCCTCCCACCGTCGAGGCATCTAGGGCAGTCAGTCCACTAGCAATGTATCGACATGCACACATCTCTTTCATGGCCTTCCTCACCACAAGCGCTCGTCCATAATCTGTTTGACAGCGCCTCGAAGAGGGCCGGTTTGTCTAATCGACCTTCACCCTCAATGGGTAGCTAGTCAACCTCCCTAACCAGTACCTCTCATACAAAGACGAAGTTCCTGATGGTCATCATCAACATCACATTTTCTCGATCTTTCAACCTCAATCTATTGTCTTAATCCCGATCTCGTGGTCGTGGTTCCAAGGCATAGTCCATATGTGGCTTCCACTTCTTATTCAGGCAACGATCTACAAAGACATACTTGATTTCGCTAGGGCTTCTCATTTGTAGGCAAGACCCCAATCACCTGTCTACCACTGCACCTTGGATTTACAACTCTCCAGCCGGTGGCTCCTCTCCACGTCTAAATCCACGGCTGTGATCTTGATCTTATTTATTATACAAGGTTTTTGGACTCCCTACCTTCGCCGATCTTCTTTCAATGGATGTATTTTCAACGTGGTCGTCCACCATGTAGAGAAAACACGGTCTTCCTGCCTCCCAATGCCAGACCACGAACTTATGATATCTAACAATGGACAGTAAAATCCATTGCAATGGTGGAACACCCTATTTTACGACAAGACAACATTGCGTTGGAAAACTTCAACCACCTTGCTATAGTCCTGAAATCCACCGCCCATGCACTCTAAGCCGTTGTTGTCAGCCACCGTTGAGCTTGTACTCTCTACTTATCCTCTACGGCTTCTTGTCTCCTCTGCTGCGATACTCTTTAACCCAACGCTCTGATACCACTTGTTAGACCATTTATCCACATAGATCATAAACACACAACAGAAAACGAGAGATAAAACATACACAGACAACATGATTTACGTGGTAAAATCCTCTTTCACCTTTCACCTCATGAGGGAAATATCCATGGGACAATGGTAAAATCATTCTATTAGAAGAAAGAACCAAGAGATTACAACAACCATAGGCAACCTACAGCCCAGGAAAGGGCTTGAAGTCCTTTGCTCAATATCTACCTCTCAAGCTTACATATTTAAGCAATCCTTCTAAACTAATTCATTTATTGTTGCCTTTTAATTCAACTAATTTGTTGCAACAAATTGAGCTAATCTCCAAATTTATAGGATCTGGTAGATAGCACCAAGAAAACCGACTTATTCTCAATGATGGGATAATTGGTTGTTACTTCTAACAGAAACATGATCAACTGTAAGATAAGATTGGTGACTTGATTTTGCAAATATTGAAGTAGGATAAATATAAAACAATTTGCACCATTTACTCAATCAGATTTTCCACTTGAATCCATCGAAACTTGCAGAGCATTGCTAGCAAAGGTGTATTTTCTTGCAATTTTAACATACTTCCTTGCCGTCGATAACTAAGGAGAAATATAAATATTCCAGCATATATTGCAATTTATTGTTACATTGCTTCGTAGATAATGTGTGCCATTTGTTAAGTATTTATAACATGTTTAAATAAGACATGGTTTTACACACTTTGATACTTGCAATGACAACCAATAATGGACATAAATCAATGGAGGTAAATCACAGATGACCATAAGCCATGATCATATAGGTAATGTTTAAGATTAGGCTATATATATTTTAAATAAAACTTGGTGAGAAAATTTAAGAGATGCTTCTTAGTATATGGATGGCATCCTGGTATAAATGCATGCATGTACACCTAACTCAAGTGAATTGGAACAGAACAACTAAATTATACAAAACTGTTAAACTCACACAATGCAAATTTGAACCTGTGGCGGCAATGCTGCATTACAGAACATCTTGGATCCCAGTGGTTTGGCTCAACACTGATGGGTCTTCATAGAAGCCCATTGCTACAATGGCTACACGATTGTGGCTAAAATCCGCTGCCAATATAGTGAAAACCCTAACCCTAAATCTAAAACAATGACAACCCTAACCCTAGAAACAAAACAGTGAAAAAAACCGGTTGCCAAAACAGTTACATCCCTAACACAAAATAATGAAATGAAGAGAAACCTGTGTGCCAAATTATCCCAAAGAGAAACCAAACCTTGGGCTTCTCCAGAACTGTTTGTGAGAGCTCCAACGACAGATCTATATAACGAACCTTCTGGTAACCGCAACCATATTATAATGTGGTTGATATACGCTGATATGTGCGTGCAACGGCAAATCTATATAATTGCACCACCAAATGGAATTGATATAAGCTAAATCGTTTAAAAAAATTATTTGAACAGTATGTTGTGTGGATTCGGGATAGAGGAAGCCCCGACCGCAAATCTATATAATTGCACCATCGAATGGAATGGTGGGCAGAGGAATCCAACGCTCCATTACATGACTGATACACAACCTAAACGCTGTCTCTCACACTTGTCATTCCACCACAGAAACGTGAGTCCTACATACTATGCTATCATAATTATAAATGTAATCATATAAACTTAAACCTGGCAATTAATTTTTTAATCATATTAACTAAATTAACTAAATGTAAAAAAGTAAATACATATGCATTTATAAATGCTAAAAAGTTAATGGTTGATATCACAGTTTTTCATTTATAGTGATAAAAAGAATATTCTGACTAAATGAAATCTAGTCATGAAAAGCTTATTTATAATTAAGAGACTATTAATTCTTACCATTTCCAATAGGTGTAAGCCTTAATAAGATGAGATAATTTTATTATGTATCATGGTAATTGATCTATTTATTATGTATATAAGGTGGTTTTAATATTTTCCTCACCACAATAGATAACAAGAAATTAAATTTGTTAAAATATAGAATACTAGCACAGTAGCAAAATAGCTGTTGGTGAACGCCTAAAACCTGAGAAGATGAAATGAATCTTTAAAAGAATATATTAAATTTTATTTTCTATTAACAAATAAATTGTTGGGTTTCATTTATCTGGTGTTAATATTTTAATTTCTGTTAATCACTTACGTGGCAATCAGTGAGCTATCAAAGTAATTTTTAAATATGATTAGATAAATGTAAAAAAGTAAACACATAAACTGATGTCTTTATAATAGCTAGGGAGTTAATGATTGAAAGTTAATGATTGAAATCACAGGCATTTATTTTGTGTGACTACTAAGAATATTCCAGCCATATTTAATCCTGTCCATAGAAAACTTATTAAGCACTAAACCCCTATTAAATCTGCCCATTGTCCATAGGTGTACGCCTTTGGGCGTAAAAATGTTGCTGATCATCTTTGGATATAAGGAAACAAGTTAACAGTCTAAAATTAAAAAGCATACTCCCCATCCTACTTTACAAAACATCAATAAATCATTTCAAATAGCATAGTATTTTTTTATAATAATGACTACTCACATTTACAAATAACAATCAATAATAACTATTCTCATTATAAATTATCAACAAATTATGTCGAAAAAGTAAGAGAAAAAAAAAATCTACCACATACAACTGACATAAGCAACTAATTAAACCAATCATTTACTTTTTTTTTTTAAGACTGACAATATCCATCCTACAAGCCAGCGTTGAATATTGCAAGCCAGTGTTGAATATTGCAATGGGTAATGTATACAGTGTTAATATTGCATTGGATAATGTATTGATAATAGGATTCAAAAAAAAAGTAAGAGAAAAAAAAACAGCTACCACATACAACTGAGATAAGCAACTAATTAAACCAATCATTTACTTTTTTTAAGACTGACAATATCCATCCTACAAGCCAGCGTTGAATATTGCAAGCCAGTGTTGAATATTGCAATGGGTAATGTATACAGTGTTAATATTGCATTGGATAATGTATTGATAATAGGATTCAAATATTTTTGAATCCTATGGCCACTACACTACCCACAGCCTTCAATACTCAATAGGCATAGCAATACACTACCCACAGCCTTCAATGCTCCCTAGGCATAGCAAGTTGGATATTGTTCACCTTCTTTTACCATATCTGCTTAACATGATTGAGTCGACCGCGATAATTAGTCCTCTTCCTCAGGAGGGAGTGGACAATCTTCGGGTGAGGGTGGTGCTATTTGCCAGTGCCCGTCGTTCCCCTGCACCATCCCCTTATTCTTCACAACCCACCAAGAATCGGGAATCAAATACTCCTCCTTCAGCCAATCTAACCACTTATTAACAAGGGCAATATCTCGATCCACCTCCAGCTTAAACGCGTCCTTTTGCCCCCGCGTGCCGGCCACAGCGTGCAAGTACGCTTCCAGGTTGTGCCAGCGTGAAACGTTCCCGGGATTATTCAGATACGGTGACTTGCCCGTATCGATTCGTAGCTCGACGCCAACGTCTGCGTAACCCAGCAACGGATACAGTGGGACGAGGTCGGGGTTATTGGTGACACGCAGGACTCTGAGGTCGGGGAGCTTGTCGACGACGGTTTTGAATGCATCGTTGCCCACCCGGGTGCTGGCGAAAACGATGGCGGTCACCGGAATCGGTGACGCTCTGCCGGGCGGCTTATTGAGGCCGTTGATGACGATGTCGAAGGCACAGAGCGTGGCGAGGGCGGCGCCGAGGCTGTGGCCGGTGGTGGTGATGCTGATCTCGTCGTCGTCCTTGTATAATTCCAGGAGCCGTTGGAGCTCTCGCAGGACTTGTTTTCTGGCGCTGCTTTTGTTGAAGGTCGAGCGGGGATCGTCGGACGTGTAGATAGCGAACCAACCCCTTTGCACTCTCGCATCGTGTCTGACCATCCTGTCTGTTGCTTCGTCGAGATCTGTTCGGTCGGGGAGGAGAGTGGTTAGCGAGACCTGTCCGGGGTCGAAATCGTCTAGCCACTCGAGATTCTGCACGGTACCTCTCCATGTGATTGTGATGTCGCGTCGCCCGTATTGGGTTTTACCGGCGTCAGTAACGTGGGCAACGTAGCCCATCCAGTTCGACTCGCGGCTCCAGGCCTCGCGGGAGAGGGATCTCAGAAGAAAGGCTTTCGGCACATCGATGGCCGAGGTGGCGTAGATGAATTTGGAGAGGCGGTATCCCCACTCTGTCGGCCCCTTTGTTAAGCCGAGAGCATCGAAGAAACGAGGGCCGCCATATCTGCAGCTGCCAGCATATCTGGAGCGGCTGTCGCTTATGAATGCGTCGTAGGCTGCCTGAGAATGGTCTCCGTAGATGAGAATGCTTTTACGGAGATCGGAGTCGAGAGGGTCCGTCAGTCCCTCCCACCGGTTGCTCCCCTGTATTAATCTCCATCTCTCGGCTAAGCTTCCTCCTGCACCCATACCCCTCTGATGCATTTAGTTTCGATTACATATTGCAATTTGCTAGGCAGCCACATCTCAGGTAAATTATAAGCTCCTCCGATGATAATTTAAAATAATTATTTGTGAAGGATTTGGCGTGTAATGGAATCAATACTACTGGATTGCCCTATAGTATTGAATAGCGTACGTAGTCGAATTATTGACCTTTGTACATGCATGGCTAGGTGTTGGACGAAGACAGTGGGGTTAGTGTACTGTCCATGGTATGTCAAACAAGCTAACGAAAGAAGTAAACGGATGCAGTGGGGTTAGTGCAGTGTCCATGGTAGGTAGAACAGGTGAAGGAGGATGGAAGGGACGAGAAATAGATATTGAAAAACAAAATAGTCGGTGGAGTTATTTAAATGTTCTTGCATGGGGTTATTCGTACCTTGCAAAGCTTGGCAGGGACTATAGTCACCGATACGGGTCTAAACGTTATTAATATGTAAATTATATCTTAAGGTTTTTCGAATATACTTATTATTTGAAAAAAATATTCAAATCAATATATTTTCTTAATTTACTAATTTAGTGTATTGAATTTTTTATTGGTTCAAATTCTTTTGATGTGATATTATTCATGTGGTGTATTGCAATTTTTGTTGGTTATTTGTTAGAGTTAAAAAATAATTTTGAAAACAAATTTCTATAAATTATATTATTGGTCATTTTGGAGGCTCTTGCTATATGACACTATGTGGTTGTTGCATTTTAAAGGTGTTTTAATCTAGGTTCATTGTAGAAGGCTCCTCCTCCCATGGCGACCTGTGTGCACATTACATGGAAGGCGTGAACACAATCAAGCTGCATTGAACAGGTCAGTGTCCTTGGCAACTCCTCTAGCGATATCCATAGCCATGGCACGAGAAAGAAAATGTGATGTGCAAACCCCACTACAAGACAAAAAGAATAGGAAGAAGCACATCGGATTTCAACCATCATCCACTAAGAAATTCTTCACTGGGCCTCACTGTGTGGCACTAGAGTTTAGGGACTTTGACTCTGTGGCACTATAGCCCAGGGACTTTGTAGTATGTGATTGTTGCATTCTAGGGTCATTGTAGAAGGTGCCTCCTCCCATGGTGACCTATGTGCACACTACAAGGAAGGTCTGATCATAATCAATGTACATGGAACATGTTGGCATCCTTGGCAACTCCTCTAGCCATATCCACAACCATGGCACGACAAAGAAAATGTGATCTACAAACCTCACTACAAGACAAAAATAATAAGAAAAAGCACATTGGATTTCAACCATCATCCAGTAAGAAATCCCCTACTAGGCCTCACTATGTGGCACTACAATTTAGGGACTTTGGCTACATGGCACCATAGTCTAAGGACTTTGCAGTTTGTGGTTGTTGCATTCTAGGGGCATTGTAATCTAGGGTCATTGTATAAGGTGCCTCCTCCCATGGAAACCTATGTGCACACTACATGGAAGGCATGATCACAATCAGGCTAAATGGAATAGGTCGACATCATTGCTGACTCCTCCAACCATATCCACAACCATGGCACGACAAAGAAAATGTGATCTACAAACCCCACTGCAAGAAAAAAAGAATAAGAAGAAGCACAATGGATTTCGACCATCATCTGCTAAGAAATCCTCCACTAGGCATCGTTGTGTGGCATTGCAATTTATGGACTTTAGCTCTATGGCCCCATAGTCTAGGGACTCTGCAGTCTATGGTTGTTGCATTCTAGGGGCATTGCAATCTAGGGTTAGTGTAGAAGGTACCTCCTCCCATGGCGACATGTGTGCATAGTACATGGGAGGCATGATTGCAATCATGCTACATGGAATAGGTCGACATCCTTAACAACTCCAACCATTTCCACAACCATGGCACGAGAAAGAAAATGTGATCTACAAACATCACTACAAGATAAAAAGAATAAGGAGAACCACATTGAATTTCAACAATCATCCACCTTGTTGGGTGGCACTACAATTTAGGGACTTTGGCTTTGTGGCACTGTAGTCTAGGGACTTTGTAGTTTGTGGATGTTGCATTCTAAGGGAATTGCAATCTAGGGTCGTTGTAAAAGTTTCCTCCTCCCATGGTGACATGTGTGCACACTACATGGAAGGCATGATCACAAGCAGGGTGTATTGAACAAGTCAACGTGCTCGACGACTCCTCCAACCATATCCATAGCCATGGCACAAGAAAGAAAATGCAATCTACAAACACCATTGCAAGACAAAAAGAAAAAGAAGAAGCACATTGGATTTCAACAATCATTTGCTAAGAAACCCTCCATTAGGCCAGGCATTAAAAATGAAAAAGGTAGGGAAAACGGCTGGACTTACCCACAAATTGGTTAGGATCATGGTAGTAACAGAGTTATTCTAGTTTGTAAAGTCACATGGATGATGGTGGCATTGGTTCCATGGGAACTGCCAATCTATGTCTTAGAAATATTCAATTTGCACTATTTTCTTATCATTAGAAGTAGAAGAAAAAAAAGAAATTTGTGTACTAGATAAATTGTAATACATCTTGTGAACATATGTTAGTTAATTAATAACACAATAGGAAAACTCTCACCGAGGATAATATACACATTTTACACTGCTTATACAATCACATGAAATATAAGTAAGAAATGTTCCATTTTTTCTATCACAAACCTAAAATGTTTGTTCATGTTTATATTTATTTATATACCTATACAATTACTTCTTATTTTTGATATTCTATTTTTAAAATATAAATCTATTAATGCTAATCCGCATTTGGTCCACATACAATGATGCAAAAGATAAGAGAAAATCTTTTTAAAATAGTATTTGGTTTACATACACTAATGTTAATGTAAAAGATAAGAGAAAATGCTTTTAAAATAGTATTTGGTTTACATATAGAAATGCTAACGTAAAAGATAAGAGAAAAATGCTTTTAAATTAAATATGCAAGTGTAATCAAGGTTTTTATATGTTATTAATGTTGATCAATTTAAATTTTTATTTTTTATAGTAAAAGTAAAGATGAGAGTAAAATATGTATATTTCTGTAAATTTTAATAATCAAACCATTATATAAAAATGATACTTTATCTCAAAAAAAAAATCTCATACACCAATTTAATGTTTAATTTAAATATAACCTTAAAATTAAATTATTAATATTTAATAACAAATAAAATTAAATTTTATGCATACCTAACACTACTATACTAAATAGTGTTTTCGGTACCTCAATAACGTGCCTAAATTTAAGGTCACGCAACGACAAATTTATCGATTACACAATTCGGTATCTCAATAACGTGCCTAAATTTAAGGTCACGCAACAAATTTATCGATTACACAATTATTTATTGATGACGCCTTGTTATTTTCGGAAGTGGAGAAGATAGCGTGGAATTCCAAAGCCACTATCACACTCCCAAGAAACTATTAAGGTGGCCATAATTATCCATTGTTGGAGTAATGGTTCATCAAACAATTATTAATATGTGAAAATGTGGTAATTTAACTTTGCAAAGAAAAAGAAAAAAACAATGACAATGGATGGAACTTTAATACATTAAAAATAACATTATTTCTTTTTAATATTAAATAACAAATAATAAAAAAAATAAACACAATGATCCACGTTTCACAATTTTTTATTCTACAAATTTAGTGACCTTTAATATTAAATAACAAATAATCCCAAACACTAAACACAATGATCCAAGTTTCACATCTTTTTACCATATAAACTGTAAATTTACTTACTTTTAATCAATTGCATTTTTACTATCTTTCTTGTTTTTTACGGTATTGCATACTTCAATTTAACTAGCAACAACCACTTTATAAAAGTGGTTGATATATCGGAGGCGTACTTCAATTTAACTAGCAACAATCACTTTATAAAAGTGGTTGACATATCAGAGGTCAAAAATGACGTACTTCAATTTAACTAGCAACAACCACTTTATAAAAGTGGTTGACATATCGGAGGTGAAAAATGACATTGATCGTCGTATATCAACCATTTTTATAAAGTGGTATACAACCATTTTTATAAAGTGGTTGTTGTTAGTTGACGACTGACATGTCTTTGGGACCACCATTAATATATTCATACATAATTAATATATTAATTAATTATTACATTAATATTATATTAATGTATGCAAATTAATGAGATCTATTAATATAATGTGTTACATTAGTGTGTAATGTAGTTGATTGATACATTAATAGTGTAATGTATTAATTAATTAATTTATACATTATTAGTCCTTGTCAAAGGCTTGGGACTATAGCAATGAGTTTACTCTTTGACTCTGTATTAGTTTATTGTTGACTTTAAATTTGTGTTCTATATCCAATGTGTAGCATAGGAAATCAATATATGTATTTTTTTAAATAATAATAATAAAAAAAATTCTAAAATTTAATTGGCTAATATCTTTGATGTGTTATTGCATCCTTCACATCATTCGAGATATAAAATTGATTATACACTTAATGGGATTTGACAGTTTCACAAAGAAGGGAAGTCAGAGGGAGCATGCAGTTTACCTTGCCCACTATACTGCACTGCAAAAATCTTATCTCATGCACCTGCACCTGCACCTAATTTCCCTGGATGTGCTCTCAAACCTAAGGTGTGCCCTCGATTGTTCTAGAGGACAACGCTTTCGAAGTCGGTGTTGGATTCTCTAGCTTGATTTTAGGGTTCTTCTCAAACCCAGTGTTTGCATTCAATTACGACTGTCTTCACACACAAGCAACCAAAGACGCGTCACCTTCCTTCTTGGTTCAACAGCAATTAACAAAATTTACCCCCTATAAATACCTCAGTATGTCTTCTCCTTCAATCTGTATTTTCTTGTTGTGCATACTATATATACTTATATATGCCTTTCTCTTTCAATATGTTTTTTCTTGCTGTGCATACTTCACTAGAGCGAGGTTAA